>PVJI01003653.1:0-120696 GCA_004026765.1 Micronycteris hirsuta
CAGTAAGAAGTGTTTAAAAGGCCTGTCTTGGAATCTTTGTTAAGTGTGCTTACAGAAATTGCCACAAGACAAAAGGATGAACAATTCAGGTTGTCCATAGTTTGATCACAGGATCCTGGAACATTCAAGAAATTCCATGAACTTTGTTAGAAACAAAGAGAAGAATGAAAGAGAGGGAGAGAATGGGGAGAAACAAAGGAAAGAAGGAAGGAAAGAAGCAAGAAAGGAAAAGAAAGAAATTCATCAAATTAACACCTGGTTGATCAAATTTCTTCCCTTTTTCAACTGCTTAAAGTGGCACGTGTGCAGACAGCCCAAAATGGTTAAGCACTTTAGCAGCCACACACAATCTTGGATCTTCATATATTCTGTTGTTGAAAGACAGGGGCTTGGTTTTGTTAAAAATCCAGAACCATTTAAAACTTTTTTTCTGGAAAGTTAAAACAAATGCAGTGGAATTATCCAAACATTTTTGTCTAAACAGAACTATATTCCAGTTGGCTAATTTTTTAAAGAATTTTTGCTATTTTTATTTTAATATGTAGATAATCAAACTTGATTCATGTGATTAAATATAGAAAATAGAGACATACACACACAACCATATGTACACATAGAAAAACACCTCTTAAACTCTGTCCTTTTATTTGATTTTGAAATAATTATAACCTTACCATAAAGCAAGCACTCTTACTGAAAATGATACATATGAGAAAACAGGAATGATATTAGCAATACTCTTTTCACAGCCAATTTTCATCCCACTTTCTTTCATGGTCATTCTCTGTGTGACAGTTTGTATTCAAGAATAGTTCCATGAATTTTTCCTGTATTTTTTCTTTCATTATACATGGTACTAATTATTTTAGAAATTGTCTTCTATTTTCGAAATTTAGAATGGAAATTGTCATGTAAAAGTTAGTCTTCTTTTTTAACGATCATCTTTACTGCAGAAATATATCTATGAAATAGTAACTGACCTCGCATATTGGTAATCAACACATATTATTAGAAGCAATAAGAAACTACAACTTAAATGATTTGTTAAAATTTTGTACACACAAAACATTTATTAATATTTTAATGTAATACTTAAGACAACATAAAGTACAGAAAATATTTATGTATTATATGTAATTTTAATTTGTTTTCCTCTGCCAGTTACTGTATTCTTGAGTTACTTTCCCTTTTTTATATGGAATGTCTTTCATCCAGTTTTAGCAAAATTCAGAAGATAAGCTAGTCACTAAAAGAAAAGAAAATAGAATTGATTTTTCATTACTCAGTCTATTCATATTTCCCACTATGGTTGAAATCAAGAGTTGGCTTTCCTACATTATCTTGTATTTATCTCTCCCAGTTCAAGGATGTGAAAGTACGCTGACATTCACCTAACTTACTCTTAGGAAATATTTATAATAAAAATTTATAAACATGGACAATGCTTATTATATTTATGTTTAGGCAAAAATAAAAAGTTGGGTACAAAATTACTTATGAAATATGATTACAACCATATAAAAGAAAAGTAAGAAAAATATTAGAGGGTAATATACCAAAATGTTAACAATGATTATCTTGTATGACAAAGTTGTGAATAATTTTCCTTTTGTTTATTTCCAAATTTGTATACATTATTTTCATAATATAAAAGTGTCATGTAAAATGAATAGTGTGAGTTTGAGTCATATTTTCAGGTGATGTTTAAAATCATTCTTCCGTTCCACTGGAGTTAATTTCCATGTAGATGTGAACATTCTGACTCTGTGCCAATGAAGAAGGCTGACCACTCGTTGGTAGATGTGCTGGTGGGATGGATGATCTAGATACAAATAACTGATGGATAGGAAGGAAGAAAGGGGGAGATGGTTAGAATAACCAGATAATAGGAATAATGGCATATTGATTATTTTCATATTAGTGTAATATTGACTGATTCTAGTGTAGGCTTCACTGAGTTTTACTGATTGTTAGTAATTGGTTTACAAGTCTTTTTCCCATATCCTACCAGGTGAAAATACATTCACCCCTAAAACAAATCTTAAAGAACAGGATTAAAAAGTAAAATAAAAATAGTAGTGACTAAACTACTTGACTGTTTTAAGGGAAAACACAGGCTGTGGGAAAATACAGGCTGTGGAAAAAGAGTTTCTGATTTTGCCCTCAAAAACTAAGTTTAATTTTCCTCATCGGTAAAATGAAGATAATAATGTATATTTTACAAGATAAACTACCTTAAGAAGTGGCCTCCCCAATCAGGTATGTGCATCCTACAAGGTGAAAAAAGAAAAATGTGGAACACTTTCATTACACACACACACACACACACACACACACATACCTATTATGCATTATGACTCAATATACAAATATATCTATTTACATACAACTCTGCTCACTTTAATGCTTGATGCATGGATTGGTCCTGAGGCCATCATTTGTCCCATTTGTCAGGTGACAATAGGTCTAACATAGCTCAGGAGAGATCCTGAGGGAGGGACCACGTCCCAGGCAGCTGACCAGGCATCCTCACTTGAAAAGCTGCTTTGGGCATATTATAAGACATTACAATAAGGGAACTGAGGATCACATTATATCGTTTTTACCATAGTATCACTCAGAAAATGCACTCATGGCTTATAGCAATCTCTAAAATGAAATCACGTATTGAAATTAATATTAATTACATGAATACAATGAACAAAAAATGGCAATGCTGACACTTTTCCTCCCTCTTGAATGAGCTCATTAATGGCCTCATTGAGCTGAGAGTGATGACAATCTGTTTGAATTTTGGCATCATTAATAATTAATAACAAGCATAAAAACAAGGTGAACTCAGAGCCAGAACTTGCAAGTCATAAACTGCTAAGTCAGGATTTTCATAGAACATGAAATATGTTCAATTATATTGTTCCCTTTAAATGTTATTAGTTATATTTTTGTTGAGAACAAAATATTATTATGCCTTTGAGAACTAAAATAATTATTTAAAGTAATGTTTGTTTACTTTGCTTTTGATTATTTTAAGTTTTCTGTTTCATACACAGTTTATAATGTGTGTAATACAATAGTGGTGCAGTCAGCGTATATGATAAATAAGTACATATATGTATTATATGTATTTGGGGATATACCAGTGGTTGTCAATTGGACGCACTAAGAGGATTCCGCTGAGATGACTGTCAGTGAGAACTAAGACCTATTGTTTAATTCATTTCAGTTTATACCAGGTGTTTATGAACAACCTCATTCTTATTGGGATATTTATACCACAATGGGGGAACCTAAGGGCCACACAGGGACCCATGGGCCAACCCGCTTTTCGTCCTTAGAGAGAGAGAACGGAAGAAGCCTCAGGAGCCTAATGGGTTTGAGGCTGGTGACCGTGCATTTCGGACTTCTGCTCAGCTTACTTTGTCCAGAACAGTGATAGAAATCTTATTTTTGGGATCTGAAGAGATGGATAATACAAAATAAAAATATAACACCACCAAACTTAGATAAGCCAAATGGGTTCTAAGTCAGAGAAATTTGGATTTGGGCAATGGAAAAGTTTAAGTATACATAGCAATCTAAGAAAAAATTTTTTTTCCTCAGAATGAATTAAAAAATATTACTTACTGATTCTACATCTTCTTAGTCTGAATAATTTTTAAAAAAGCAAAAATAGTCATTTTATCACCCATTTCTGGATGGTCGAAACCAAAAAAGGATTAGAGAATTTAGCATCGTATTTACATTTTACAGAAGGTTCACCACAGTTTTCTCACAGGGCCCTTTCATTCAAGGTACAGTTGCTGTTATTTTGAGGGAGAAGAGACACTGTGTGCGTAGAGAAAGAGAGAGATGGAGGGAGGCAGAGAGAATATTAGAAGAATATTAGAATGTTTAGGAGCCATATTTCAACTCAGTTCCTGAAATATGTCATTTGAAGTTTTACATTGTTAGGTATTTAAATTTGTAACGTGTTAAGAAAAATCAGAAACCTTTATCTTTCTTTCCTATCCCTTCTGTATTTTTCCTCAACAAACGTGCTTTTAAAATAAAATTAGTAAACAAAAAAAAATAGAAAAATATCAGCTTGGAAAATTACTTTGACCCTTATTCTTATTCTGAAGGGATCAAGTCACAGGAGCCAGGGGAAACTGGCAAAAGTTTCCTTCATCTTTTCTTGTTTCCTGTATTTCCTAGACTCCCTCTCCGTCTCCTGGAATGTTAAAGAAAGTTCTTTGGCCCATACATAGGTTGACTCATTCAAATTCCATATGCATTCTGCTGTGCAATGAGAAAAGACCTCTATTTTGTGGGTGCTTGGGGGAAGCCAACATAATTTGATCAGTAAAATTATTGAAGGTGATATTTAAAACAAACAAAGAACTGAAGGGTTGGGACCCAGAACAAAGCAGTGGTTGAGAGATGTGAAAGGATTTCTTCTCGCAGTTTTCTGAGAGGTGTGTATTCAAAATCATAACTCACCCGTCGTTTCTAAACACAGCACAGTGAACCGGCAGCCCCCTCACCGTCCAAATGCCTGTGCAGCCGTGGGACTAAATTCAGCCTTGCTACTTTTCCAGTTCTGATTTCCTCGCCCTGTGAGAACATCCAGCCATTTAAGGGAGTGTCACTCAAGCTTATCCTTTTAATCAGAGCCCTTAGAAGAAATGCCAGTTTGTTTTTGGAGACAGTTAATCTGACGGAAGTAAATTCAAGTTTTGGCAAAGATCTGTGGTAAGATAGAGTGAAAAGCTGCCAAACAGTATTATTAGAAGAAGAAAAAAAAGGCACGACCTCCCCAAGTCAAATGCCAAGCACACCTACATCAGTTTCAATCAAGCTGTAGAAAAATAAGATATTTTTAGACATATTAAAGTGCTTCTTTGCCCCAAGGGCTGTTTTATTACTGCAAAAAAAGAGCTTGTAATCACTTTTCCGTGTGGTTCTTGTAATTTAATATGAAATGAGCTTTTAGAAAAACTATAAAACAAACCTAAACAGTTGCTCCTCCGCGCCACCCCGCTGACCCTGGAGGCTTCTCTTGGCTCTCACTTCGCTTCTTTGCAGGGCTCCTCCACATGGCTCTCCAAATATCTGAACAGTGCTGCAGAGACACCTCCAAACTCGGGTTCCCTAGGCCCCCTTCTGCTGGGTGATTTATTGTTACTCTGCTGAGCTAATGGCATAACTGAGACCCACAGAGCTGAAGAGCAAACCAAAGCCTCCACTGTCAAGGTTACCCAGGGATGAGATCTTGAAGGTGCTCTTGTCTAATATCCCCTCTGACAGAGGAGGGGACTGAGGCTCAATGGCTGTGATGGGCCCAAGTCCTACAAGCAATTATTCAGTATAGAGCTGGCATTAAGCTCCGGTCTAGCCCCTAGATTTTCCCAGTCCCCCACTGTAGGCTCCTTTTGCTCATACAAGAAGAATAGGGGTGCTAGTCCAAGGAACCTAAGTCCTTTCTCCCCGTCTGTGTGCCTCTTCATGCAGTGGCAGGTCACAGGAGTCCACGCCATGCCAGAAGGTAGTTTACGATTTATCACCCTCTGGAAAACCAAAGAGAATGTGGCCATAAGCCTTCTTTTATAAAAGTTCCTCTGGATCCCACCATGAAGGTGGGGAAGAAAGTGCTGGATAACATCCCCTCCCTCAAAGGGGAGAGGAGTATCAGTGGTTAGATTTCTTTAGTCCCACATACAACCAGCTCCACCAAATGGAGCTGGGTCTGCTCACAACAGCTTCTCTGTTTGCCTGGAACCATAACTGGAACCATTTGAAACTACCCAAATTCAACCATTTTTGACCTTCAAAAACAGCAATCAATCTCATATAGTACAATCTAATTTTATTGAACATTGGCTGAGGGTCAAGAACTCTGCCACATGCTATGCAGTGGGTCAACCCTTCAAACAGCCTGTAAATTCAATATTTTAGTTCCTCTCATGCAGATAAGGCAACAGGGGCTCTGAAAGGGGATGTGATTCACCCAAGGTCACAGGTCCAGAAAGTGAGGACAATAGGATGTAGCCAGCTTGAGCATACTTCATATACATTCCCATTCTTTCTTGTTTTCTTCAGTGGGGGGAAAAGGAAAGTATTCTGCCACTCACTTCTCCCCTGCCCTCCCCCTAACCCCATGTCATTTGCAGGATTTTGGCATGGAGCCCATGACGGCCAAGGTTTCTCCCCCTAACCCCGTGTCATTTATCAGATCATCATTGGAAGTCCCTCCTCCGTCTGTCCCTGTCACTTTTCTGTGTTCATTCGTTCAGCCCTCTGATATGCTTCTGGCCCTATCTGTCCCCTTCTGAGTAGTTCCCTGCCCTCTCCTAGAGGCTGACCTGCCAAGCCCCAGGCATCACACTTCCTGGAGAGTTTGAAAGCCCCACCCACACCATCAGGGCAGCGCTGGGGCTACAAGAAGGCGGGGCAGCAAGGACCTGGCCTGTCAAGGACCTGGCCACAGTAGGGCAGCATAGCGGGCCCAGCAGGTGCTACCCTAGAGTTATCAAAGAGAATGCAGGTGTTTATAAACTTGAGTGAAAACTACATTTTTAAAAAGATTTATTTATTCATTTTTAGAGAGAGGTCATGAGAGGTAGAGAAATATCGATCAGTTGCCTTTCACCCGCCCCCAGCTGGGGACCTGGCCCACAACCCAGTCATGTGCCCTGGGTGGGAATCCACTAGTGACACTTTGGTTCTCAGGATGGCTGTCAATCCACTGAGCCACACCAGCCAGGGCAAAAGCTACATTTTAATTTTCACTAACTGCTAACTAAATTTAACATTTTCTTCCATGTTGAGTGGAACACAACAGTGGTACTAGTGGTAACTATGATTTTGTCATCAGCAGAAATCACAGGTATTTTCATATGTCACTGATATCTCAAAGCATTGTTTACACTTGTCATGACTTCCAAATCACAAGCTACTGCCAGTTCGTGTCTATTAACAAAGAAGCACATATATTACTATGTAAAAATTTGGCTTTTTCATATTTTGGTAATTAAATTTTAATGTAATTGGTTTTCTCTGTAAATCTACACATGTTATTTTATACATTTAAAAGCATTTTTCTTGGAAGTGGTCCATGAGTTTCACCAGTCGACCAAGGGGATGAACAGCACACTAATTGTGAAGAACCCCTGGCCCAGTGGTTAACACATTGTATGTGGGAAACGTATTTATATGTTTCACGTTGACTGGTAGTGGAGTACGGGACACGTATAAATACATTTTTTATAGACTAGAGGTAGAATGTGGGTAACGGATAAATATGTTTATTTTTATACTTTTTTATTGCTCTAAAGGGATGCTAACATGCAGATATATGAATTCCAAAGGACAAAATTTGGGTCTCTTTAACACAGACAATGGTGAATTATGTATGTATGTTTTAACGATTATCATACAAAAAAACACTACTAAAACTTCATTCTTTCTTTTTTTACATACGATTAACATAACAAAAAACACTACTAAAACTTCACTCTTCTTTTTTTACAATGAAGTTTAAGAAAGTAAACTTCATTCTTTCTTTTTTTATACATTTTACGTACTTTTTTCCAAAATATTTTCAATAAATTGGAATTTTTACATATTTTATTACTTCTATTTCAATTTCCAGTGAGTTTTCCAGTATTTGTCTGTTTAAAATTTAAGAAAAATTATTCAGTATACATTTTATAGTAAATCACAAAAAGTTTCATTGAAAAAAAATATGTAAAACTAAAGTTATCGTAATTTTACTGAACGTTGCCATTTGCACAAAACATTAGCAAAGATGGCCCGCTCCACCTGTTAGCTTGCGATAAAAGTGACCTGCATACCATAGGGCATCAGTGAGATCTGGGTCTGAATCCTGACTCCATCCCTTACCAGCTGAGAACCTGAGAAACATTTCACTTTTCTAAGCCTCAATCTTCCCAACCGCTAAAGGTAGGATGCAAATCTACTGCATAGGTTTTCTGTGAGGATAAAATGAGATAATCCACACAATACGCAGAGCTCAGTGGCCACCAGCTCAGAGCGAGGGCTCAGCAATTTTAACGCTCGGTATTATTAGAAGGCATTCCCTCTCCTGTGGTGTCACATTCCCCCTCCTGTGGTCTCACAGGGTCCTCCACTGTTCAGAGTTGGCCAGAGGACTGTTTGTGAAACACATTCACTTCCAGCACATGTCACTTCCGGCAAGGTCAAGTGCCCACAGCCTCTGGAACTATTGTGCTCCCAGAAGCAAGGGATGCATCATTTGCCCCACCCAAGCCATTGGTCATCAGTTAGCAAGGACAAACTGATTTCCACAGGGGCCATTGCTCTATCCAAAGAAGTGTTTTACTTGTGGACCTGGCATCGGGCCTTAGATCTATTGACATTCATGTCATGTCCTAGTTCAGTCACCATTCTGGCGATCCCTTAGCCTTTCTGCACCCCATGGAAGCAGGCAAGTAATCTCTGCATTGTCCTTCCCAGCTACTGTGCAGAACAAGTGAGAGAAAGGGTGTGAAGGTCCTTTGAAAATCGTCAAGTGTGGTATAAATATTCACCGGACACACACTCCACTCATACATGCCTTTGCGCATTTTTTCTTTTGCCAAGAGTGCTTTTCCCACCATATTTCAAGGCCTGACTCCCATGGCACCTCCTCCAACAACCCACCCTGACTGCACCATCAGAAAGACATCATGGAACCTTCCTTTTCTTCTATCATCCCTTCATCCATACTACTCTTTCAGCGTGCTTCACTTTCCTCTTTATTCTAGTAGCTTTTTGGGTCGCATCCTCCCTGCCAAAGCAGCATTCTGAGGGTAGGACCATTGTTTAATTTTACTCATTTTACTTTGTATAAATGAAACTTTTTGGATTACAGGCCTATATCTAAATACTAAACACTCATTAACAGTTTTTTCAAGACGTTGAAGACAATTTCTGCTCTAGAAAGGGTTGATGGGGAAGTAGTCAATAAAAACACGGGACAGCTCAAGGGCAAATGCATTACCCAAACATTATGTGAATCTGAAGACAGACTAAGCTGCGGGCGCTGTGGGTTAGGGGTGCGAGCAGACAGACTAGAGGAGGCTGATTGGAGAAGATGAACGCTGCCAGGAGGTAGTGAACGCCAGCATCGGTAACCTGAAAGAAGAAGGGAGATAGGCTGAGTACTAAGCATGAAGAAGCACAGAGGGACCAGCAGTGAAGGTTTACCCATTCATTCCTCTAGTTCCTCTTCCATCAGCAAAGCTTTAGTGAAGACCTGCTCTGTGTCGGGCACTTGCGAGGCACTAGAGAAACACAGATGATGGAGTGTGACAGTACATCAGGAGAGTTACGGAGGTAGGAGGATAAAGATGTGTCTCTAATCCATATTAAGGACATCACTGATGCAGAAATCCTGGCCTATCAAAGCCTGGCAAATGCCATTTATAGGGGGGATTTTCCCGAGCAGATCATGTGTCTGCAATACTGATAGAGGGTCACATGTGCCACTGCCAGACCTTTTATCTCTCAGTGACCTTAAAGTACACGGGGAGATTATGGAGGTTAATGGTCACTGAAGCTATTAACTTTGGACACAGCACCTATGGCCGGCAGTCTTAGAACCTAATGTTTCAGAACGGATTCATTAGAATTCAAAATAACTAATAATAAATATGATGTGGCCATTATTTTTGGTGAGCAATTAGAATAGCATTATCTTGACAGAATTGAATTCTTATTAATGGAAGTAGGGAAGAATACTTTAGAATTTGGCACATCTTTGCTTTCATGTTTGAAGGAGGCACTGGAAACAATGTTCTAGAAACTTCAAAAGCGCACTTACTGTTGGAAATTTGTTCACAGATCTGTATGCTATTTTTGGCACTTATTTTGTAGGATGCTTTAATATCCAATTTCAGAGCATCCATTCACTCACACATTTTAAAAATGTACTTAAGTTAGTGCAAAGAAGCATTTGAAATCCATAGGACTTGCGTCTTGGCTCACTGAGTCATGAATATGCCAGTATTGTTTTCATAAGGAGGCATTTGTTGAGCTTCATACATGTGTGTGTGCAGAAGCCTGCTGCAGATACAAGTCTGTATGTGCATGGGTGTACATGGATACATGCACTTTTTAAAAAAAGATTTTATTTATTTATATCTAGAGAAAGGGGAAGGGAGGGAGAAAGAAAGAGAAAGAAACATTAATGTGTGTTTGCCTCTCACGCGCCCCCATACTTTGGACCTGGCTCACAGCCCAGGCATGTGTCCTGACTGGGAATTGAACCAGCAACCCTTTGCTTCGCAGTCCACCTTTCAATCCACTGAGCCATACCAGCCAGGGCTGGACACATGCACTTTTTAATTCATGTGTACACATGCTGTGAAATTGCCTTCCAAAGTCCACTGATTCATTTATGGAACAAATATTACCTAACATGTCTCATGTGTTCCTTTTCTAGATAACTGCATGAAATTTAACAATCCTCAGAGTCAGTCTATTAAGGGAATAGAAGTCAAAGAGAACGAAAATGCTAAATACCTAAGTAAAATGTGCTATTAGTTACTGTAAGGCCAATGTGTATTCAGGGTTATAGAAAGGAATAGGGTAGTACTCATGGTCTCGTGCAAGAGGCCATGTTTGTAGCTGCCAGCAATGACTGCCATCTGCTGAACTCTCATCGTGCATCAGGCAAATCTTGACATTATCTCTGTTTCACATCTGTATTTCTGAAATGAGAAAACAGGCAGTCAGGGACTGACCCAAGGATATACAGCAGCCAAGGCAAATCCAAACCCAGTTCTGCAGGATGCAAAGTCCTTACACTTCTCACTCCAGCCGTCTGCTTTTCTTCTTCACTCAGTTGTGCTCTTTAGGAAAAAATAAGGCTCTCTGTAACGGAACAACCTGAGGCTCATCGCCAGTGCTGCACCTCCCTTGCTGTGCTGTTACAGGGCACACGTCATCCACAGTGAGACAGGGCCCAGGCACCCCACCCAGTGCCCAAGGATGGAGTAGGGTGGGCAGTTTGAGAGGATGTTAACACTAAGACAGAAATTTCTTTCTTTCCTTTTTTTTACTTCAAAAGCTAAATCTACTTCATTTCTTAAAAGTTTATTTTATTTTTTTAATTTTTAATGTAACCTTATTGCTTTTTTCCCCCATTACCATTTACTCCCCTCACATCCCCTTTCCCAGCAATCACTGTACTGTTGTCCATGTCCATGAGTCTCTTTTCCTTTTTGCTCAATCCCTCCACCCCCTAACTACCCGCAATAGCTGTCAACCTGTTCTTCATCTATAAACCTGTCTCTATTTTGCTTGTTAGTTCGGTTTGTTCATTAGATTCCACATATGAGTGAAATCATATGGTATTTGTCTTTCTCTGTCTGGCTTATTTCACTTAGCATAGTGTTCTCCAGGTCCATCCATATTGTTGCAAAAGGTAAAATTTTCTTCTTTTTTTATAGCCAAGTAGTATTTCATTATGTAAATGTCTCACAGTTGTTTTATTCATTCATCTACTGATGGACACTTGGGCTACTTCCATATCTTGGTGATTATAAATAAAGTTGCAATGAACATAGGCGTGCTTATGTTCTTTTGAATTAGTGTTTTGGGTTCCTTTGGATATTCCCAGAAGTGGGATCCCTGAGTCAAAAGGCAGATCCATTTTTAATTTTTTGAGGTATCTCCATTCTGCTTTCCACAGTGGTTGCACCAGTCTGCATTCCCACCAACAATGCAAAAGGGTTCCCCTTTCTCCGCATCCTCACCAGCATTTGCTGTTTGTTGATTTATTTATGATGGCCATTCTGACAGGTGTGAGATGGTATCTCATGGTGGTTTTAATTTGCATTTCTCAGATGATTAGTGATGTTGAGCATCTTTTCATATGTCTATTGGCCATCTGCCTGTCCTCTTTGGAGAAGTGTCTATTCAAGTCCTTTGCCCATTCTTTAATTGGGTTGTTTGTTTTTTTGGTGTTGAGTTTTGTAAGTACTTTATAAATTTTGGATATTAACCCCTTATCGGATGTATCAGTGAATATGTTCTCCCATTCTGTGGGTTGTGTTTTTATTTTGTTGATGATTTTCTTTGCTGTTTGCTGTAGTCTCATTTGTTATTTTTTTTTCTTTTGGTTCCCTTGTCTGGGAAAATATATATGATAAAAATTTCTACCAGCACTAGCCGAGATTTTGCTGCCTATGTTTTCTTCTAGTATTTTTATGGTTTTAGGCCTAACATTTAAGTCTTTGATCCATTTTGAATTTGTTTTTGTGTATGGTATAAGAAGGTGGTCTATTTTCATTTTTCTGCATGTATCTGTCCAATTTTCACACCATTTATTGAATAAACTATCTTTATTTTACTGTGTGTTCTTGCTTCCTATGTTAGATATTAATTGACTTTAAAGTTATAGGTTTATTTCTGGGCTCTCTATTCTGTTCTCTATGTGTCTGTTTTTATGCCAGTGCTAGTCTGTTTTGATTACTGTGACCATGTAGTACAGTTTGATATTAGGGAGCACGATTCCTCCAAATTTGTTCTTCTTTCTCAGGATGGCTGTTGCTATGTGGGGCCTTTTGTGGTTCCATATAAATTTTTGAAATATCTGTTATAGTTTGGTGAAATATGTCATTGAAATCTTGATAGGAATTGCGTTAAATCTATAGATAGCTTTGGGTAATATGAACAGTTCAATGATGTCAATTCTTCCTATCTATGAACACAATATGTGCTTCATTTATTTGCATCTTCTTCAATTTAGACAGAAATTTCAGCCCAGGAATAAGCTGACTTAAGGAGGGACTGGCAGGGTATGTCAGGGACTTGGCCCTATGCAGACAAAGTTGGCAGGTACCAGGCACTCCATCTGCCTTGGGTCTTCCAAACACATGCTCCTCAGATCCCAAGAGAGGCTTGGACTCAATACAAAGTAAAACAAAATGTAAGGCCCCTTCTCAAGACCTCTGGAGTCATGATGGTAGACCAGAAGAAGCCTGTCTACAAAAAGGTGGCTCTCCTATTCCCCATATGCACACATTTCAAAGATAGTGGTGTGGTGTACATTGATGGACACACAAATGTCCTGTATAGAGATATGAGTAGGTGGCATGCCTAGAAGAATATTTATTGGTAAGACAATAATCTTCTGGTAAATTTTTAGTATTAAAAACTGGCTTTAGGTGTAGAATTTAAATTTTTTTTGTTAGTAAAGTCAAATATAATAATTTTTAATTGCTACAATACTTGCTTAAGTGCTCTTATTTTATTTTTGTTATGCAAATATCATCTTTTTTGTCTTTTTAAAAGATGGGGGAGTAATTTTTAAAGAGAATTATTATTGGTGTCTTTTAGATTAAATGATTATTGTTTGATGTCCTGTAGCTTCAGAAATTTAAACCTTGGTAATCTAATATAACACTTCACATCCTAAGATGAGAACATTTAATCAATTTGCTTAAGGTGTCCAGTCAAGTAGTGGCAGGACCTCCTGACTGCCACCAGATTGGCTGGGGATTATGGCAGATCAGTAACCAGATAGGAAACACCAAGAAGTAGAGTATTTTCCTCTTCCTCCTCACCCTCCACCTCATTCTTATTCTCCAAGTAAAGCAAAGCACTAGGCTTTTATTTTTTAAATAAAATTTTTATTTAGAAAAATTTTAGATTTACCGAAAAATCTCGAAAATATTACAAAGAGTTCTCATATAGCCTACATTCAGTTTCCACTATTATTAACATCTTACATTTGTATAGTTGTCACAATTAATGAACCATTATCAATATATTATGAAATATGGTCTACTCTTTATTCAGATTTCTGTTGCTTTTATCTGATGTCCTTTTTCTGTTTCAGGATCGCATCTAGGACAGCATGTTACATTTATTGGTCATGTCTCCAAGGCTCCTCTTGGCTGTGACAATTTCTCAGACTTCCTCGTATTTGAAGACCCTGATAGTTTTGAGGATTACTGCTTACTCTGTTAAATGTCCCTCAATAGAAATTAGTCTGATGTTTTTCTCATCATTAGACTGTAGATATGAGATTTGGGGAGAAAGTCCAAAATATGAAGTGACGCTCTTTTCATATAATGAGACTTCAAAAAAAAAAAAAAAAAACCCATAAGTTAAACACCTGGCACATAGCAGACACTCAACAAAGAACGAATTCTTCCTTTTCTCCCACCACAAGGCCAGTTTAGTGACCAGAAAACAATCTGTATATGAAACATCTCTACTGTGTTCCAATTCATCTCTTTTGGAAAAGGTAGGATCCAGGTAGAAAACAAGCTGAGAAGAAAGTGGAAACTCAGATTTTCCTAATCATATTCAAGCAGTCCCCTGAATATAGCTGGTCTCTGTGCCGGACATTTGCCCTTCTGGGACTTTCCTCACTCTGCCCTGTGGCCCAGAAAGGTGGTCTCCAAGCCTGACAGACAGTCTCCTTGCTGTCTAGATTCTTGTGGGGCTCAGTCGGTGGAGCACCCATGGGAGCACCGTGTGCAGGAAGAGGAACCTTGTAAATGGTCCTTTCATTTGTCCATGTCTTTCTCTCCAGGACACTGGCTATACAAATTTGGAATATATATAATCTCTATATAAATTTGGATACAGAAAAGAGTCAAAAGGGCTTCTGACAGGTCAGGTAGCCAAGTAGCATCCCCTGAATCATGACCTAATAGTGTGGTTTCACATGTTTAGAGAATGAATCACTGTATCAGGCACATCTGTGCAACTGCTCACTGTTCATCTAATGCTCTTCAGAATGACCTCCGCAAGCTTCTACAGCTCTTTTGATGATGCTGATGTTACAGAAAATATTTTTGGAATTTTAGAATCCCTGTTTAAAAATTACCTTTAGAAACAGTTTAATTTAGAGCCATCTTAGCAAACTTGATTCCTTCTCTCTTTGCCAGCCTGAGTTCTGAATTACTTTGGACTGTTTCCAAAAATTGAATCTGACCCCAAAGAGTGAAACTTTTACTGGTGATATTTAGGACAAGCCATGGCCTCTAAGGAAAAAATAAAAAAAAAAAGAAAATTTAAAAAAAGAGTTCTGCATTTGTTGAATCTTGGCAACATTTGGAATAAGTAGGGAATATACATAAGTGATTACTTTGGAGTGTGTGGTATTACATGGATATATAGATTATGCTGTGTTGTTTTAAAAATCTGTCATTTGACCATAATAGCATAGTATTTTACGATGCAGGCTCTGGGGTCTGACAGGCTGGGTTTAAATTCTGGCTTCATCATTTATTATATTAGGCAATTTGTGATATTAGGCAATTTATTTAATTCTCTCTGCCTAGAGTTTCTCATCTGTAAAATAGAGACAATAATGGTACCGATGTTATAGGGTCGTTCTGATCATTGAAAGAACTAATATACGTAAAGCATTTTAAATGGTGCTGGAACAGGAAGGGCTCAGACCTTAGCTATTACTGTTATACACTATGTTGTATCAGGGCTCCTGATCACTGACCAGCAGTGTTCTGCACATCTACCCACCGTGGCTGCATTGCCGTGTTCTTCCGTCTTGTTTCCTTATTTAATTGACAGCTGTTATCTTCACTAGTCACCACTACCCTATGAAAGTAAGGTCTGTTCAAGGATCAACAAAGAAAAGAAATACATTTGAATGTATTTATATTTATATTTATATTTACTTGTTTCCACAGGAAAAAAAAACCTGGAGCATCCTCTCTCAGTCTACAACAAAAAATGACATACATAGGAATTATTTTTCTTTCCAAAGACTTCATATTGGCACATGTTTTAATCGCTCAATAACAGGTTTTATTTTTTAATTTCTAAGTTGCAGTGCATTCTTAGCATATAAATACATACATATACACATACATAAATATGTGCTCATACATACATATACATATATACACATGCACATACATATATTTTTAAACTATTATACAGTCAGATTAAGTTGGCTGGATCTACTGAGTAACCCCGTGAACTAATGAAGTAAATATTTGCCCCCGCTGGGATGTGGAAGGCTTCCAGGACACCCGCCCAAGCGTACACCTGCAGAGATCGGTGATTCACCTCTGACTCACTCGGCAGGCATTAGGGAGAAGCCAGTCGGGATGCAGAGGGTACACTTAGCTGCCGGTTCTCTCCTGCCTTCCCAGAATAATGACATTAATGACACTTCCAAACAGCTCACCCAGTCACAAAGTGGCAGATTTCAAAATCCATGTGGCAGCTGATTTCCTAATAGGATGCATTAAACAGGACATTGCATGTTTTATGGGCTGGGGTTGATTAGACCATAAGATTTAAAAGATGTAGCTAAAGTGCTTGAAAAATAGGCCTTGGAGGTTCAGATCAAAGCATTACAGGGGGGTGATTAGATAAATAAAAAGTTTAAGCCTAACTGAGCAAATAATTGCACATCCCCTGAAAAGCTCGGTTCACAGGGATTGATCAAATGTGAGTCACCCAGGCACAGATGTCTTTCTAAGAATATTCCTTTTAATTTTTTAAATATACATCAAAAGGAAAAAAAAAATCTGGGGACTGACCAGCAAATACTCTTGTTTGTATAAGAAAAGCCTCTTTAAGAAACTGACAAAAAATATATATCCCTCATTGTTTAAAGAGACCTGTTTCCCCTTTTCTCTTCCTTCTCAGGAATAAAAGGTTTTTGCTTAACACAGGCTAATAGAGCTCACCTAAAAAAAAATTCTAAAAGATTTTCTAGTGCCCTATCTTTGTCTATTATTCTACAGAAGTCAGGTTCAGATTTAATTTGAAAGCATGTACTTTTATCTTTCTATAGAAATGTATGTCGGGGGCAGGGGGAAGATTCATCTTTGTCTAGTTAAGACAACAAGAAGAAAAGCCTTTGCAAAGCTTATTTGTGCATCGCTACGTGCCAGACACAAGTTATCTCATTTAATCCTACGGATAGTGCTCGAAGGCAGATTTTCATACGCCTGGTTTATACGTGAGGAAATCGAGGCACACGTGTGGATTAGGTAACTTGCCCCAAGTCACAGTGCTGGGAAGTGGCAGAGTGGAGTGCAAGGCCAGGTCTACTGCTAGACTGTTCCTGCCTAAGAGCATTTCCCGCTGACAGTCATTCCTTAGCGACCACAGGGCTCTGCAAGTGCACCTCGATTTCGGTCATCTCTACGAGCTGATCTTGGCCGTTTCCTTGAGGCAGGATCTAATATTATCTCGCATTTTGAAAGTAAGCAATCAGAGGTAGAGATCATGGCTTTTCTAAAACCACATAACAGAAGGCAGGCGGGTGGGTAGAAAGGCACTCAGAGCTGCTGAGTTTCAAGTCCGTGATTTGGTCACTAGTCCTCGGTAGCCAGAGGTGACTGGGCAAGAGATCTTGGTAGCCAGAGCTCTTGGTGAGCTCTTGCTTACGTCTCAGAATCAGCGGTTCCTGGGAAGCAGCATTTATTGCACGACAATCCCAAGAAACTGGTGACCAGGATTAGGGAGGAGGGTGGAAAACTGGTAGCATCAACGCCTGCCAGTGAGTCAATACAAGTTTTAGTCCACAGTCCTGCCTGTGAGCTGTGTTTCACAGTATTGCTGACAATAGGTTTACACTGTAATTTATATTCCACTTACAACTAATATTCTTTTTTTTAATATTTTTTTAAGATTTTATTTTATTATTATTTATTTTAGAGAGAGGGGAAGGGAGGGAGACAGAGAGGGAGAGAAACAGCAATGTATGGTTGCCTCTCACAGGGCCCTCGTGGGGACCCGGCCCGCAACCCAGGCATGTGCCCTGACGGGGAATCGAACCAGGATCCTCTGGTTCCCAGCCCGCGCTCAATCCACTGAGCTACACCAGCCAGGGCCAACTAATATTCTTTTTTACCGTATTGCTCCAATATTGCTGCAACAGGGCATTGCTCTATGTTTCAGATCCCACTCAGACAGCAAGGGGCAGGGAAACAGGTTTGCAAACACCATTCCCTCAGGGAGTCAGACTAGCCTGGTCCAAGTCCAGGCTGTGAAACTTTGAGAAAGTTGTTATGCTCTCTGTGTCTCAATTGCCTCATTGATAAATAGTATCAGCTCATAGGGACTGCCTTAACCAGCTTAAACTGCCAAAACAAAATACCATGGGCTGGGTGGCTTAAAACAACAGAAATTGATATCTCACAGTTTTGCTGCCTGGCAAGTACAAGACCAAGGTTCTGGCCACTCAGGTTCCTCGTGAGAGCCCTCTTCCTGGCTTTTCTTGCTGAGTCCTCAAGTGATAGAGAGAGAGCACTAATCTCATCATGAGGACCCCACCCTCATGACGTCATCCAAACCTAATTACTTCTCAAGGGCCCCACCTCCAAATACCATTACAGTGGGATTAGGATTTGATTATGAATGGAAGGGTAGGGGGTGATGGAACACAAACATTCAGTCCTTAACAGGTACGGTCTGTGAGCAATTGGCAAGCACCTCATAAATATTACCCATCACTATAGTTGCTCTGGTACTAAAATTAAGGAAACAGATGATACTATATTCAAATGTATCTGTCTACCCATGTGGATGAATATAGAGGGAGAAGTACTTATCGTGGTAGGTACTGGGCTGCACATGCACAAAGGACACCGTTAAGAATAAGGCAAGACTGCTTCCCTCAAGGAGCTCCTGGTCTCTTTTTGAAGAAACCTCTCCAGGAGACCTCCTGTCCTTCTCGAGCCACGCCCTCTGTTTGCAGAGGAGGTGACCAGCCACGGGGAAATGTCCATAACAGGCCTGGAGCACAACTGTGAGAGCCTTGGGATGCAAAGCTATTGGACAGGTGTTCAAATCCCAGCTGTTGTCATCACTGGCTATGACTTTGGGCAAGTCATTTAGCCTAGTTCAGCTTTCTTCTCCATGGAACAAGAAAAACACTAGTGTATTTAGTTTTCCCTTTAAGATATTAATGTGTTTATTATTATCATTGCATCAAAGAAATGGTGCTCACCTTTGAGCTGCTTAAAGAGGAGACAAGGACAGAGCTGTGCAGAGCATCGGGCTGCAGTCCTTGGGAGGAATGAGGTACCATTATTGCATCGTCATAGTAATATGTCATGGGATGTAACAACAGCCCTAGTTTGCAGTTGTTGTGAGAACCACAGGAAACATATGCAAAATCAACTAGTGGTAGTTATCACATGCCAGTGCCTGATGAATGTTCTTCAAACAAACAAAACAAGGCCAAGCGCGGTGCCCCTGGTTGGGGGTGTGTATGAGAAGAAAGGCTGTGCCCAATCAACACGCTGATCTCCAGCAACGGGCCAGAGCTATGACCCACAGAGAATGGAGCTGCCTGACTTAAAAACAAACAAACAAACTTACACACAGAGTGGCCGAGTGCCATAACCTCTGTCATCATCCTCAGGAATCCACTGGTGTGTGTCTTCCAAATTTCAGCGTTAAAATTGAGTGTGTTCTGGCGCCACAGATAAAGCAGAGAATAAAGCCAAAAGTTTTTCCACAGTGCCACTTAGGTTTCCACAGACTAGTTTAGAGAATTACCCACATGTTCCAAACCAAACCAAAGGAAAGAGCACCAGTCTCAAATAGGGCTGGTTGCTTTTCCCCTAGAGCAGTTTTCCACATTTGCTCTACCTCGTGGAAATGCAGACTTAAGGGAAAGTTTTCAGAATTATTCATGCTCATTTTCCACCTAGATTTACATTTAAATCTCAATTAATGGAGGGAGTAAACCAATGTAAAACACTGTTTTTCAAAGTCAAAGTGTTCTCGGAGTCATCTGAGGTCCTTGTTAAAAATTCAGACTCCAGACCAATTACCTTGTCCTCTGTGGGTGGGGCTCTGGACTCCAAGTATTTAACAGGTTTCCCAGAGGACTCTAGCACACGTGGATATTGAAGAATATCTGATAAATGGAGATAAAATTATCTAGTTTCATTTTACCTTTAAGCAACACCTGCCACATTAAAAAATACACAAAACAATAACAGGTTGATTTTAAATGGAAAAACGATAAGATGGAGCACCTGAAAACAGTTCTAACCTGAGAAGTAGCAAACCCCAATGTTAAAACACAGCCAATGACCTTTTGAACAAGTCCGATGCTAGGGCTTTCCTAAGCTTTTTAAGTATTAGGAAGCATTTAATAACTTAAAAAGAAGCAAGTGTGTGTGTGTGTGTGTGTGTGTGTGTGTGTAGTAGAGACCAAATGTTAAATAATCAGAGTAAGGTTGCAGAATTACTAATTACCTCTCTATGGATACATAAAAACTGTCAAAAATTAATAATCCTTACTACTGAGAAAGGCCCATTGCATATCTACCAGAACTGTGTGCGGGCTCTGAAGAACATCTCCGCAGCCCCAGATGTGCAAAGAGGAAGCAATCACAGTCCTGCCCTCCAGCTCAGTGGAGCAGGGTTTCTTAAACCATCCAGGCTCTCAGGGTCCTTGGCCTTTCAACCCTGAAAAAATGTCCCGGTGCACAAGCACTTGATTCTGAGTAAGGTTGCAGAGGCCTAGCGGAGACCTCACTCAGCCAACCCGCGTCAAGTGTAGACACAGAGGGTGCCTTGAGTATTGTTCTAAATCCTGGCAGGTTGCGGTGTTCCCTTCGCACATGCAATTCAAACTACAATTTAAATGTTTTGAAGACACGAAAGTGAAGTGCTCTAAATTAAAATTGCTTCTTTCCAGAACTTCTAATTGCTGTTTCTGTTTTGTGGTTGTTTGTTTGTTTCTGGTGTTGGTGTTTTTAGTAGTTTGTTTTGTTCAACGTCTCTGCTTGCAGAGCCCTAAGTGTACACTTAATTTCCTGTGGATAATCCAGCATTACTCTGGAGGAAGGCCCATCTTACTACAATACAGGGTGCCTTGAGCTCTGTAATGATGTGGGCACACAGAGCGGACTGCACAATGAAGAAAGTTTCACCTCAACACAGTCATCCAAATATAAGTTTGAGCTCAACTTGAAGGTTCCATTAGTGATGCTCAGGAGAGGAAATGACTCTCAATGAAAATAAATGGCAGTGCCCTCAGCAGTTCCTCCAAAGAACCAGTTAGGAAGGGCATACGTAAGGCTGATGTGGAGAGCAGACAGGGAAGGCATTTGGGTAACATCGGATGCTCTGGCCTTTTCCAACAGGAGATGCCATTGAGAGCCTACTAATGGTGAAGATTCAAAGCAAGGTAATGTGAGAGCCAGTACAAAGCTGGGGGCAAGCAAAAGAGGAGAGCCAAGACCGTGGCAGGAAGGCTAGTCGAGTGAGAGAAACCCCCTGCACAGTTGCAGGGATGGAAAGGAAAACGGGTAAGGGGAAGACAGAGAGCAGCCGACCCAGGAGGACTGTGCTTTACAACTGACCCTAGTGTCGGAAACAGAGCAGCGAGACCCCAGAGCAGACGCCCAGATGATGTAGGCGATTATTTACCTCACAAGACATTTGTGCTTAACTCTCACACGCACACTGACCCATGTCTTCTCAGTCACCACCTGCTTTCACCCAAGCACCCAGGGAAGAGTTGACTGTTTATTTATTTAAGTGCTGCCTATTTCCAAAATGGATTTAAGGCAATGGAACAGAGAGGTAAGTCAAATTTCAATGTTAATAATTCATCACTATAAGAATTTTCCGTATCTTTAGTCAGACAATACTTGATCATTAGAATGTTGTGTTAGTGCTGCTGACACTGTTTATATTCAGGTGTTTCTTTCTGCTTACGTAATAGAGAAAGAGATCTCTTGCCCTCAGCTCTGCACTTGTTCCTTTTAAATATTTCAGGACACGGTGTCAGGAACCATATTTTCAGGTGGAGAGTCAGTCCATGGGTGTAAAGGTTATGACAATAGTCATTACAATTTCAAAGGTGCCTGGCATTTTACATATAACCACAACGAATCCTCACAACAACCTGTGAGGAATGTATTACTGTTTCTGATGCTACAGACAAGGAAATAGGACCAAAAGGATTTACTAACTTGCCTGAGGTCCCATGGTTAATGGTCAAACGCAGTTGTGAGTGATGTCAAAACCCTCCCGTTTCCCTTCAGCCTGAAATAGGGAGGAAGTGCGGAAAGGGGCAAAGGGTCTGGGGTCACTCGGCTATTTGTGGGAGAAAGCTCAGGACCAGTGGTCCTGATGCAGACATGGATCCTCGGCACATAGCGTTTGTCCTCACTTCTGAAACACACCTTTGCTATTAATCTGTTCTCAGGGTTTGAGTTATGTTTTCCACCTAAATGAACAGGCTTTGCTTTAGTATCACTTATGTAATGTGAATATCATCTTTCCCCATGGGAATCTTTTTCTTGTTTGAGGTTGTGGGTTTGGGCCTGGATTTGTACACGTTTTGCCTGGCTGACAATGCATGAACAACTTAAGTGACTATGTAAGAAAAAAGGTAAACACACTATTTTCAAACACCACTGTAGAAGTAAGATGTAATTAAGGCTCTCAGCTTCAATTTTTGTCTTTCATACAGTACTTTAAATTTTTTAGGGGTTAGAAGAAAAGGCTGGATATAATTCAGAAGGAAATGAGGATTCAACAAAATCCAATCAGGTATTAATTAGCCACGCATGGGCCAGACAGTCTTAAAATATCCTTCCACAAATACCTGCTTCTCTGACCCCTATCTCGAGGGATCCTGAGGCCAGGGTAAAAGTCAGAGATGCCACCAAGATTCTGAAACAGGTACTCAAACCTGCATCAGTTAGCAAATGAGCTTTTTTGTGGAATGTTTCCTCATGTCCAAATGAATTGATGTGACTTTGAATTTCTGGCTTTGTTATCTGTGCAGGGCTGAATTCTTGTACAATCAGTGACTGAGCAGTGGTTCTCACACTGTTTCTAATAAATGAAAGAGGAATTCCCCTTCCCCATGAAGCCTGCTATGGCTCTTTTGCACATTATCAGTTTAAAGTCCTCTTTATGTCAATAAAAATAGTGCTGTTTCCAACAAAAGATTTATTTTTGTTCCTAACCATAAGCAACATCAATTCAAAGTCCAGTCCCTATGGCTGTGGCCTGAATCAAAGATGCACTTTTTAAGAACAGCTCACCACAGCCTGTAATACACCTAGGCTGACAGTGCCGTAAACTTGAACATGAGCAGGGCAGCCCATACAGACATGCTCTCCATAAACAGTTTTTACGATAAATAACTGAGACTGATTGAGATACAGTGACTATCATTTTCTTAGACCACTTTCGATGTATTTACAGAAAAACCTTAATACAAAAAGTGATGTACATGCATGTATCCTATAGAAAATTTAGGAAGTACAGATGAAGAAAATCATGAAAATCACATGTAATCCTACTTCACAAAAAATAACCACAGTTAAAGTTTTGGTACATAAACTCCTTTTAAAAATGTATAGTATATGTTTTATATTAAAATAGATCATGTTATAGGTGAATTTTTCTTCCCCAGGGGAGAGCGTGAATGCAGTCTCCCGCTCCCACAAATCACGCAGCTGACTTTCCCACCTTTGGGGAAACGGCAGGGGTCAGCATGTCTGGGGCAGTGGGTGAGCCTCGCCCGGGAAGCCATCTGTGTGATCGTAGTATCTCCCCTGCCAGGTAAGTACATGTGATATTTTTAAACTAGTTTTTTACTTAAAAAATATAAGGATCTTTCTATGCCATTAAGCCTTCTTTTCCAACATCATTTTTCTGTCTTTGTAATTTCCATTGTATGTCATTATCTATTTTCAAATAAATAGCTTTTAAAAACCTAATGTTAAAGCTAACACATGCTCACTGTTTAAATAAGAAATCAGACATGCACGAAGGAGAAAAAAAATTTTTTTTAATCTATAGTCAATCCTATAACACAAGGTGGAATTTGTGCTGCAGAGATTTGTGTACTGTTGAAGTTTCCTTTATGTGTTGGTAAATTATCCACAAAAAAATATGTACTTATAGACTAATGAGAATATGAAGGTATCTATTCTTTTTATAACCTCAAAGAAGTACCTTTGAGTATTATATTTTTAAATCTTTATTAATTAGATAGGCAGAAAAAATAAGGACATGGTTTTTTCTACATCTTTGACGCTTAGTAAGGTTGATTATTCCTATATAACAGGAATTTCTGGTATAAATTGTTTATTTATCATTTTCCCCCTTTTCAATGGGTTTAAAATTCCCGTTTGCAGTAAGGCTGTCAATCATTTTTCTGCCAACTATATTAAATATATTCTTCAATTTGTTCTTTGCCTTTGAATTGTGTGCTTGCTTTTAACTTTTTGTTTTTAAATAACGAGATTTATAGAAGAGTTACAAAAGTAGTATAGAGAATTCCTATATACTCTTCATCCAGCTTCCATTATTAACTTACATAATCACAGTACAATTGCCAAAATGGCAAAATTAACATTGGTTCAATAGTATTAACTAACCTACCAACTTTATTCAGATTTTATGTGTTTTTCCGCTGTTGTTTTTCTGTTCCATGATCTAATCTGGAATCCCACAGTGCATTTAGTTCCTTAGTGCATGTCTCCTTAGTCTCCTACAATCTGTGACAGTCTCAGTCTTTCCAGGATACTCAGGACCTTGACATTTTTGAAGAGTACTGGTCAGGTATTTTTAGAATGTTGCTTAATTTGTGTCTTTCTACTCTAAAGTTGCAAGTTTCTCTTTCCCTACTCAATTTTAAAAAAGAAGTCACTAAGCCAAGCCCATACTTCTAGGGAAGGTGGGCTGATCCCCACATCCTAAAGGGAGGAATATCAACGAATTTATGGACATATGTTAAAACTATCTAATTAATAAATATTTGGGGGTAGGGATACTTTAAAGCTATACAAATATCTTATTTTTCATTAAACCTTCACTAATTAATTTTAGCATTAATCACTGGATCTTGTTTGTAGCAATTATTAGTAAGATTTCTTAAGGTGGGTTCGTATTTTCCTCATTGTTTCTACATTTATTATTTGGAATCCTTTTGTAAGGAACATTATTCATTCTCCCTGGAGATATGGTAGATTTCCATGCTCAGAAAATATCACCAGGGTCCTAACTTCTTTATTTCTTCTCTGCTCTCTGTGCCATTGGTTTTCCTGTAATTGCAAGAAGCCTGTCAACTGCCCCCAGGGTGTATTGGTTTCCTCTTGCTGCTGTAACAAATCACTGCAACTTAGTGGATTAAAAGAATATAAATTTGTCTCTGGGAGGTCAGAAGTCTGAACTAGGCTTTGATGGACTAAAATCAAGTCCAATTGTTGTTGGCAAGGCCATAATTTTTTTTTCTTTTTTTTTCTGGAGGCTCTAAGACAGAATCTCCTTGCCTTTTCTAGCTTCTAGAGACCACCCACATTCCGTAGCTCGGGGCCTCCTTCTTCGTCTTCAAAGTCAGCAATGTTAGGTCAAGACCTTCTCTTCCTGCAATTTATCTGGTTCTCTCTCTTCTACTTTTCTCTTTCACTTATAAGGAGGACCCTTGTAATTACACGGGGCCTGTGTGGATAATCCAGGATAATCTCTCTATCTCGAGATCAGCTGAATAGCAACCTTAATTACATCTGCAACCTTAATTCACCTTTGCCATGTATGTAACAAATATACAATTTTGAGGATTAGGATGTAGACATCTTTGAAGGCCATTGTCTTCCTACTATACAGACAGAGAGAGAGAACACTATTCCATCAGCCTCAATAAGTACAACACAACAGAACGGGTGTTTTACATGGGTCTCAAATATATAGCATTGGGCCCTCTTTATTTTGGGAGCCAAATGAGCATAGTCTTCAAATGACTATTGTCCAAATGAGACATTATGGAGAATGAACAGACATTCTCATTAACTCAGGGTCTTCAGGTACTATACTGGACTCTTGAGATACAAGTAACCCTGAGCCAAAATTTAAGCTGCTACAATATTATCCATCCTTATATTTAAGGCCTACAAACTTCAATTAATTTAGGTAACGAAGAAATAAATTGGCATTCCAAATTGACCATCTAAAGTGTATTTTTTGCCCTGGCCACATAGCTCAGTTGGTTGGAGCATCATCCCTTACACCAAAAGTTTGCAGGTTTGAATCCCAGTCAGGGTAAACACTTAGATTGTGGGTTTGATGCCTGGTTGGGACACATACCTGAGGCAACCGATCAATGTTTCTCTCTCACATCAGTGTCTCTCTCTTTTTGCCTCTCTCTCTAAAATATGTGTGTATGTATACATATGTGTGTGTATATACTTTTATATATATGTATATATATCCTCAGGTGAGGATTAAAAAGAAATCATATTTTTGAGAAGAGACCTCACTAATTCACACACCCACTCTTAATTTAATATAAGCCATGCCAGAGATCTCTTAAACCCAAAGGCAGGGCTCTAGAAACTGACTTCCCCTCACATTGTTTTGACCTTGTTAGGAGTTATAAACTCTTACTCTCCTCTGGATTAGGGATTCCTCCCTCACTGCTAGGCTTAGTGAGCAATGGAGTAACAGCGGGGATTTTTTGTTTGTTTTTAATTGTACGTCTATATTCTCTGTGAAGGCTCACTTTTCTTAGGTCCATCTTCATACTTCTGTAAATACATTCCAGTTAGGGGCCTCTGCTCCACTCTGCTCCATGCAGCAAGAAAGGAAATGTTCTATTATTAACACACACACACACGCACACACACAAAACTGGCCTCATGTTCTCAATTGCCTAGAGCTGCCTTCAGTGGCACAGCTCTTTCAGTATTTGGAAAGAACAGGTCTTTAGAGCCATCTAGACCAGATTTCAAAGCCCATTTCTGCTTTTAACAACTGCGTGCTTTTTGGAAAATTAAATCCTTAGAGCTCTGTGTTTTCACATAGTCATGGGTTAGAGTGGTCATTGTCTTTGCTGGGAGAGCTAGTTCTCACCAACAGCCAGTCGTCATTCTCTTACTCACTCATTGAGCGCCTAATATGTACAAGGCAGGTACTCAATATAAAGAACACAGAGGTGAACACAATCAACCCTTCCCACATGTTGCCTCCAGAACACAGGGAAAAGCATGTTAAGAGCTAAGGACACGATAGAGAGCGCGGTGCAGGGGTGAGTAAAGGTGACAGACAAGGGTTCAGGAAGGGAGTCAAAGACCTTTGTAACTCTATTAGAGTTCTCTTGCAGTTGTAAGTGCACACGTCTGCCTCTGCTGGATGGTAAGCTCTGTGAGAGCAGGGACTGAGTCCTCTCCAGCTGTGCAAGCTCCCCAGCCATACAATGCAAGTGCTTAAACCCTGGTAAGCTCCAGTCTTCGTGGTGAACATGAAAATAGACTCAGCTGATCATCGCAGAAGACTGGACGGTGGGGTTCTCAGAGCAGCACTGCCTTCCTATTACCCTCGGTGCCTTTAGGACCTTGTCCAGAGTTGGGTGCAGAGTCGATATTATTGTTAAATAAATGAGTGAACAAACCTAGAATCTAGAAATACCTTAATTGTGAAAATTCTCATTTAAAGGACAGAGAAGAAATATACTTTATGAACGTTTGTGCTAACTAAACACTTAAACCTCATCAGAAGTAAACATAACCCTATCCTAGTATGTCTAAAATGTGCCCTGAATGAATAAGGTGTGAGTTTTATAATCTCATTTTCTCTATCTAAGTAAAAGCTTTTTATTTGGCTTCAAAGTCTTCAACTTTACAGCAAAATTTCATTATGTCCCAGCTGAGTTCTGTTTAATGGAATTAAATTTCACCCTTTCTAATTATCTTTTGGAACAGACAATCTTTACAGAATAATTAGTAATAGAAGAACATAATGGATCATTGTCTTTATTACTGCAAAGAAATCCTAGATGCTGCTCTAAATCTTAAAAAAAGATCTCATGAAATATAAAATGTATTGAATCCTTCCTCTTAAATTATGTAACATTTAAACTTTGTCAACATAGCTTAAAGATGATGGGAGGTAATTATTTTCCTGCTTCACCTTAAATTATTTTATGAAACTACCTTAATGATCCCACTCAAATTAATTATGCTTACATTTCATTTTAAAGATTTTTATTGGCAGAACATTCTATTATCAGATATAATTAAATGCATATTTTTCTCACTCATGTCAATATCTATTTTGCTTCCCTGACCATTTTTTTCTAGACCCTAACCTAAATTCATTAAATTGTATATACAGAATATAAGAGCGGACTAAAAATATAGCTATTCCAATATAAAAAAATGAATGAAGTTTAATTAAAAATTATTCCACTTGCTCATCTATAACAGCATGGTGTCATTGGAAACATTTTATAAAACACAGCTCAATGAAAAAGAAATAGCCAAACATGGGTAGTTTTTTTTTTTTTTAAAGCGCCAATAGATGAAAATATTGTTCTTTTTTCCTCTCTAAACACTCAAGCAATTAAAACTTATCTTTAAAAATGAAAGAGGGAAAATGTAGTGGAAAAATGAGTAGGGTCCTTCTTGGACTTCTAGTCTTTATAGTTTAATTTGTTGAAAATTTAAAATTACAGTAATTGCCCTTAAATAACTGACATTATTTGACACTACAACAACAGAGAAGTGGAAATGACTGACAAACACACAAAAGACTTTTGTTATCTTTGTTTGTCTGCCTGAATAAATCTCAACAAGTATTTCAAAGATTTAAATTTATAGCATACTCCGTCTCCACAGAACGGCTAGTCCGATTGGCTTCCATCTAAGTCTCACTGACGTGCAACATTTTCAGTATCAACTTTTTTAACACATGTAGTTTGTCTCAACAGCTATCTGTAAACTAAATTATTACCTCCAAATTAACCATTTTGATAAAATATGTATTAAACAGAATTAACTTAAGTAGAACCTCTTTTTTTTCTTCCCCTCACTGAGGACTGAATTGTTAGGGGAAGAAAGGGGTTGAAATTGTAATTTTGAAACAATGTAACAGACTGTCTACCCTCCATCTATGATGGTAAGTTGGTTAATATTTGGTTTAATGATTTATCTCTTAGCAAATCAAGTACCTCTAAGAAATTAATACCCAAAACCATTTATTGTGACTTAGACGTCAAGTAGAGGTCACACAAAGAAAACAAGTCTGCCACATAATTCAGAATTCCTGCAAAAAAATTAGAATCCAAATAATATGGATTAAAAAAATAGGAGTTTATTATTTTTATTTAAGTATTTAGTTCTTATGTTTTTCCACTTCTAAAATAAAGCATAATCTATGAATGAACCTAAAATAAGAGTTTCATCTAGAAGGCCATATTTTATTTTCTATTGAAAATAAACACTTAAAGAAAACAATTAGATTGCAATAATCCCTTAATTGATATCACACTTTACATTTTGCAAACTTCTTTTCCCCATATTCACTTGACATTTACCTTGTGAAAATTAAACTCTCTTTTGTGTTTTTGATTTTGATACTAAGTTCCATCCATACCAAAACAAGAAACACAACTCATTCTGTGTGCATTATAATATAGTGACTTTCTGATTGGTAGAAAAGTAAGGAAATACTACATACCATATTAAAATTTTTTTTAAAAAGAGTCTTCCGGGGTGTGAGCATGAGTGAAATAGGAAATGTATTAGGTTTCTAAGAGGTCGGGGGGGTTAGGTCAAGAGGATGAATGGGGCAGAGGGAGCTTTAAGCTCAGTGCATGGTTCACTTCAGAAGAAAGATTGTCTGCTGTGTGTTTTTTTTAATAGATGTGTTCCTCTTTGCCCTTTATTGCATTATCTGAATGGATTAAAAGTGACTAGCTCATTTATTTATCAGAAAACAAAATTATTTTTCATACGGCTTGAGACTAAGTACGAGACATTATGAAGACTCAATTTTTCTTTTTTAGTCCTCCTCTCGTAACTTCCTGAAGAAAACACACCCTGCTTATCCTGGCTCTGAGGACTTTTTCCCCTGGAGCTGTTTGGTCCATACCAGCTCTTTATACTAATTGCCTAATTAACTAGTAGACACTTAGATTCACTCTTCTGGCCAAATAAGGGGAATTCCTTCTCTGGTCCTCACCTGATGCAGGTGCAAAGCTCCCATAGCTTCACAGCTGATATTGCAGTGGTACTCCCCCCTTCCTCTCTTGCCAACTGATAAAACCTGGCAACATCGTTTTCTTGATGGCTAGTGAAAATTTCACCCAATTACACAGGAAACCAGTCTCTTTTCAAATCCGAAGTATTCCAACAACCTCTAAATGTGAAATCGCTGATATTCTTTATGTCCAATTGAGCTTTTGCAGCCCATGTGTTGAGCTGAGGATTTGAATTCAAAGTTAGGATGTTGAATTCAAAATTAGGGATTGGTCTCTTCTCAGAGGCCAGTAAACTTTACCTCAATCCATAGTTACTCTAGTATTTGAGCCAGCATTTAAAGAGCAGCAGTTGACACATGGTAGAAATTATATTTTAGCAGCTTGAGGGTGAAATACTAATGGACCTATCAGCTCCCGATAGCCAGTTATTTAACCTCAGTGATGCACCAAACGACAGCAGAGTGTCTGCGGTTTTCACCCCACTTTCAGAAAGGACACAATGATCCTGGATGCTTCGCTTTGCTGTGGATGTGGCAGCGTCTAAACTGATAGGATCAGCAAATGTCTCAAAGCCTGTAGGGGGATTGATGTTTTCCAAAGGGCTGTTTAGGAAAACAAGGGAAACAGAAGTTTCTACTCTTTGGAGTAGAAGGGAAGAGCAGGGAAAATTTTATTTAAAAGCTGAGACAAGGGATTGTTCTCTTGTTGTCTCTATTCTGATGGGAAAAGAGAATGTGTCCTTACATTGTTTTTCTCTTTTAAGATTTATTTGAGGTAAATCTTTACTCACAATGGAGCTTAACAAAGGGGGAATGTATTGGTCACATGAGTGGCAAACACAGAAACATCACCTAAGTAATAATACATTGATCGATTGTATATCAAATTAACCTACATTTAATTTTGGACCTTCTCTGTGAGCAATTATTTGACTGTAATTATAACAGAAAATCCTTAAGTTTAATATTAGTGTTTGAATATGTGAGTAGTGATAGAATAGCTTTACCACTTTGATTCACATAGACTCTAGTTGCAACATTAATTTGGAAAGTGATGTGCAAATGGACGGCTTTGTTGTATTTTGACTTATAAAATAGCTATTTATTTGCATTTTATTCAATGAAGGTTTTATGGTTGGGATCTCTTTTGTTAGTGATATCTTGTCTCTGCTTTGAGATTATATGAAAGATCACTTTTTACAACCTTGTGCAGATATTACTGAGTTTACTTTGTTCGTATCATATTTTCTTCAATAGTTACAGACCAAAAAGATTAATCTATCGTCATTAATTATCTTCTTTATGTTATTACCGATTTTCAGGGTGAAAACAGAAATGTTTATTCACAATTTGCCTGACACCAGAGCTAAGTAATTTGATTATTTATTTCTGGTTCCTAACAAATTTTAACCACCAAACAGGAGAATAAAGCAATTAGTATTTATATTATTTTTTGTACCGGATGAGTGATATGTCAAGATTTTTTCACACACACACACACACATACACACATGTGTTTAGAAGCACACTCATTTGTAATCATTATAGTTAAAGGAACATTTAACATCAAAATGTTCTGTTTGGAGACATTTATTTTTTTTCAAATCTATGTCCACAGCTGTCCCCCACTGCAACCAAATAAACTGTATTGTTAGACTAACAAGAAACACAGCAAATCTTTTTGCTACTAAAAACATTGAACAATCAAGTTAAACTTTATAAAATATTTTTATGATAAAAGTTGGGGAGGAAAAGCTCAAAGAAACACACAAATAAAATTTAAGTTGAATAAATATTCTGTTCCTGCCTGCCAAGGGTTGTAACATTTTCATACCATTTCCTCTTTTTTTAGTATAACTAGTAACTGTATAACTCTTCCCTCCTCACTTCTACTTGATTCTTTTATCAATCGATCAATTAATTAATCGTCTTACCTAGGCAGAGGACCACATAAACATACTTATATTTTACTAAATTGCAAACAGCAACATTAGAGAGAAATAGTAATTAATCTGCCAGTTCCTGGATATCTAGCTGTTGATCTCAGTCATACACAGAGATTCTCAGTCATACCCAGGAAACAAAAGGTCCAGAACAGTAGGGCTTTCTTTTGAAAGTAGCTGTATGCTGTCTATTAAATGTTCAGGCTGGTTCTATGCAAGGAAATAGTTTTATTTGCTCCTCCAAGAAATCTCCTTGTATTTGTAACACTTTTACACTGGAAAAAACATTCTGGTGCTTTTTAAAATCATCACATGCTGCTCAGGGTTTTCTTTGATTTCCTATGAAGCCAAACCACGTGTAATGTTGGTGGGGATGGCCCAGATGGAATCAACCTTGTGGGGATACACAATAACATCTCAACCCTTTTTTTTTAAATTACTTTATTGTTGTTCAATTACATCTCAACCCTTTTTAATGCCCTCCAGCAATAACAAGGATACAAAATCCTGTTTCCTGAAGACCTGTATATACGGCAGGCACCGCGCATACAGCAGAAACTGCAAACACATTGCATCAATTATCCCACCACCACAACCTCGTGGCATAGATATTATTATTATTATTATTCCCATTTTACAGATGAGGAAACTGAGACTCAGAGGTAGTAACTTTGCCAATAATTTTAGAATTAAGATATTACACAAATCTTACAAACCTTCCAATTGATTACTCAGAATGAAAACCCCAGTTCAGTGCAAAAGCTTGGAGGAGCGTTTTCATGCACATTTTCATTCAGGATAATTCAATAAGCTACTATAACCAGAGAATTATCTAGTTTGATTTAGTCACTTGTTTAAAAAATAGGATGTTTCTTGACCTTGATTGGTACATTAGTAGAGTGGTTGCCTTTTGATTTCAGTTGCCCTGTCAGGTAAACAGAAGGCTACTCACCAATTAGCATGCGCCTCAGGCTAATTTTCTCCCTGTGAAGTTTTTATTTTGATGTTTATCTCCAAGTGGAAGCAGAATAGAAATATAGACATAATGGTGCCCTATTTCGCCCTGACCAGTGTGGCTTAGTTGGTCAGGGCCCATGACTGGGTTGCAGCCCAGTCCCCAATAGAGGAGCATTAGAGAGGTAATGTATCTATATTTCTCTCTCACATCAATATTTCTGTCCCTCTCTTTCTTCTTCCTTTTCCCTCTCTCTAAAAATAAAATAAATAAAATCTTTGGGGAGAAAAGAAACACCTTATTGTTTGAAATATCAAGAATTTTTTTCATGGATAGCAAGAGCAGCATATTTTGCTAAGTCTTCAAGAAACATTCAAGTACTGGATTATTTATGCATTAAAATTCATTCTCATGCGATAACAAAATGCTCCTTCTAAGTTCCAATAATGACGCTAGCTAACATTTACTGAGGGCTTATTATTGAAGAGCGCCTCTCCTAAGCGCTTGTACACATAACCTCATTTAATCTTCACAGCAATCCCTATGAGAAAGATGCAATTATTGATCCCATTTTACAGATGATGAAACTGAGGGCTCTAGAGATCAGGTGACTTGCCAAGGGCTACACAGAAAGTTGTTAAACTGAGATTAAAACCCAGATCCATTTGATCCCAAAACGTGTGGCTCTAACCTAAAATACAACTCTGTCTCCAACACTCCGCATCCTGAAACATTCTAGCTGAATGCAGTGTCTGAGATTGTAGACCAGCCCCTTCCTTTTACAGATGAGGAAACTCAAGTTTTAAAAAGTAACTGTCTTGCCTATCCTCTTAACAACAAATTAGTGATTGGGGAGTATTAGAACTCAGATCTCTTGCTTTCAATTCCAGACAGGACACTATTCTATCATTTAACAAAATTGACATGACCCAGGAGACTAGGGGACTAGCTTTGCAGTTTAACCCACCAGATAAAGTAGCCAAGAGCTAAATTCAGGTTGCTTCTGTGTTTTCTAAATTGCAGCGGCTTCCTCGGAGGATCATACAACACATGATTCGACAGGGACTTAAAGCCACACATAACACATATTAAATGTAGTCAGCAGTGATGAGATTTGGTACCAAATAAGAAGCTTTAATTAATTTTAAATGGTGCTTTTCATAGTGTCAAAAGCTCAGTCCACTGATGTGGAAAAGGGGGTTGGAATGGCAAGATCCTAGCAACCCGGCTAATCTGGGCCCTTCTGAGCAAGCTCATTTGGAATTCTTACATCAGTGCATCGGCACGCCGAGGTGGGGCTCGTGGGGACAAACAAAATAGCAACCCCAACTCCAGCGCCACTCAGAATCCCGCGTCCCGGGGAGGCCTGAGAGCTCAGCTGTATTAAGGGGCCGTTGGAGTTTCCCTGTTATTTGTCTACTTTTCGAGGATTAGAACTTCCGCTGAGCTGTGTTCATCTGTGCTGAGAATTTAAACTCAGTTCATGCAACAACAGGAACAGTGAGACCTGCTAGAAATGTTCAGAAAGAAGTCTGTTTTGGTTTTTAAAAGCTTTTTAGATGCACAAAGAGAAGTAAATTGAGGGTTTCCGATTTCTTTTGGGACTCTACATTGAGTGTGGTTTCTTTTTTTCCTATTTCTTCACCCCCCTTCATTGGCCTTTGTTTTTAAAACTGTGCTCCTGCAGATACTCACCATGTAGACCCATTGGAGCGGGATTATGATAGACGGGCTGCAAGGTTCACGTAGTTCTTAAGCACACACACAAATCTTTTTCTCTTCGTGACATGTAAATGGGCACTCTCATTAAAGCCCTTCCTAACAGAGACCACAGAACCATATAGAACCATCTAGTAAGAGCCAAATTGTAAGGACAATTTGAAGTTTCTATGTAACACAGTTCCCTGGCTTCACAGCTAAGGAAACTGAGGTGAGGCTGCCGTGACAAGGTTAAAGACACACCCAGATTTCTCTATTTCCCTGTCCCTTTCTTTATTATAAATGTCATTTATAGATATTGTTCATAAATGTAGCACACTTGCAAGTGTGGTATTTATTGTTTTTAATGCAACTATGCTATTAACACTTATCAAGGATATTAATAACATGAATCAGGATTAGCTCTTAACAAATGAAGCACTCATTTGGGTCAACAATCATGAACTGATATTTTCTTTCTCCCTCTTCTTTTATCTTATGTAAATGCGTACCTATCACCGTGAAAATAAGTAACAGTGAAATAATTCTAAGTTTCGGATGGTCATCCATGTATTAACAGGATCGATAAGCCTTTACTTTTCCAAACTCAGACTTGATTCTGTTTTGTCCTCTACAGAGAAGAAGGTAAAACATCAACTATTCCCTACTGATGTTCTCTGTTCCTCCCACATGTACCAGGGACTCTGGAATCAGAGGCCAGTTCTGCAGGCGAGGAGAGTTGCTGTTAGTGATAGGAGTTGCGTGTAAAACAATTTAGGCAAGCATCCAGAAGGTCATGTCTACCCAGTGGTCTACACTCTGAAAAAGAACTAGATGTGATCAGGTTTCCATCACAGGATTTTTTGAAACTGGATATTTGCAAAACAAACAAAAAATATTTTTAAAATATCCCTTCCTAAGGTGCTCCTGTTTTTATTATTTTTAAAAAATTTCTAGTTTAAATCCAATTACAGTGAGAAAGTAGAGGGAAGAGCAAATAGAATAACAATTATACTTTGTATTAAGAAAAGACCACAACACTGATTTTCTAGTATTAATTTTTAATATGTTATCAATAACAAAAAGTCACAGCAACTAGAGTCAACTCTTTATTAAGGGTTTCAAACTTTTTAAAATAAGGATATTTGAGATATTCTTCATAGTTATGTAAGTCATTCCATTTACTCTGCCTTGAGTATCCAGATGCCCCTTCCCCTGCCCCCTGAAAACAATTAGATTTTCTTTTTCACTTGACCCTCTGCCTCCTTAAATGCAGTACAAATATGACATGCTGGTGCTGGTGTAATTACAGTGAATTTTTATATTGAATATATTTTATATTGAATTTTATGTTTTTGGTCCGATCTATCAATCATTGAATTCAGAAGGAAAAATAAAAAATATCTATGGCAATTTTCAAAAACCATAATGTTCTTGGAATACATGAAGTACGAAACTACCAAATATTAGCATAATTGAATCAATAGAATTTATAAATAGATATCTGCTTTGCCCATCTGCACAGCTAAAATGCAAATAATGTATTAATTACAACTTTGAACAGAATAAAAATGAAGCTTAAACACTGATCTGAAAACATTCTTTTTTCACATGTAAAAATGTACAGTATGAAACTGCCTCCCTCAACTACCTAATAACCAAGTAGTAACACAGCAGGTAGCAAATCACATAAGTACAGAAATGGAAGGAGGTATGGGAGTGAATACATAGGGAGGAATCCCAAAAGTGTTAGTGGAAAAACAGGAACTTTGTGCACATTTAAAATTTTTTTAAATTTATTTATTGGATCAACAGAGAGAGAGAGAGACATCAATTTGTTGCTCCACACACTTATGCATGCATTGATTGATTCTTGTATGTGCCCTGACTGGGGATCGAACCCACAAACTTGGTGTATCAGGACAACACTCTAACCAACTGGGCTACCTGGCCAGAGTAAGGACTCACATTTTTAATCATTGCTGAAAAAAGGGTAAAGAACTTTTGTTACTCCTATATAAGGTCAACAACCAGAGAGTAAAGGTTAAGAATCCTACTCTCGGGCCTAGTGTGGAATTACAAGTCCATTCTCCCATCAATACACAGGGGACTTGCACACAAGAATGAGAGTTACATGAACAAATCCTTAGGAATCTGTGAGAAAATAACCTCTCACAAGAATATTTGAAATACATTTTACAATAGAGTGATCTTAAAAAAAAAGCATGCCTATGGAAACTTTAATATTTCAAGAGCAATCTACAAATACACGTCTAAGTGTGTAGACATGTATTTATATACATATACACCATTTACACGTGTATTTGAAACCCGTATGTGCCCGTGTGATTGTGCAGTAACTCTGGTCAGTAAAACGAACTAGCTCATAAGTGCTCCAACTGTTTCATGCCGCTGTGCTCTTCTGAGGACATGAGCACGGCGTATAAAATTTCATTTAAACAACTGAAATACTATTACGGGAAAACTCAAATGCATTTCACGTAAATCTGCCTTCTGCTTCCTTCTTCTCCTTTCTTTCAGTCGCTCCAGCCTTAAAATTCACATGTGTCTGCTCACTGCAATTCTTCTCAGTTGAGCCTTTCCAGACAATAGATATAAGCATTTCTAGTTTTCTTTAAAAAGATGTACATTTTTCATTCTGCAGTTACACTTCGGGTTTTAGCAGGCAGATTTCAGCCAACACATTTCTTCCCTGGGAGAAAAGCAGTGTGCTGTCATAAAATTACGATAGACAATTCCTACATTACAATCTACAAGGACAAGAGTGAAAAGGCTGGTGTTGACCAGATTATTTCATTTCTCCACACCGGGCTTGCTTACTCCTAGAGCAACTTGTTGATAACAGGACGTCTTTTGTGAGAAGCGGCATGAAAAACAACGAAAAGCATCAGATTTAATAAAGTATCTAAGGACAGTCTTAAAATGACACCCGCACTACGAAGGGAAAGCCAAATTTGCTTTTTCCGAGGGGAATTTGTGTTTGTCAGGAAGGGTTCCTGGAGGCTTTGTTGGGAGGCCTTGATGTGTGACCAGCGCGCTAGGGCCGCCCTCGCCCCCGCCCGCCCTCCACCACCGCGCTGCCCACCCATACCGACACCGCAGGGGGAAGGGTTTCAGAGGAGAAAGAATCAAAAGCTGAGGACGGGAAAAAAAGTGCTTTTCAGGGTCTGATGTGTGGGAATCAAATGAGAGGCCTAGCTCAAATCCTGTCGCCAGGCAACCAAAGTGATATGCTGAGGGAATATCATTAAAGTTGGAAAGTAAGCAGTCTCTCTGAATTAGTAAACCAACCGCAGGATCGCCGATGCCCCCGAACTCCATCAGTGCCGGAGTGCGATTTCTCCAAGGAGGACAAGCGGGGGCTTCGAGAAGTTAAAGGGGGGAAGGGGAGGGAGAGGGAGAGGGAGAACGCAGCTGATTTGTAGAGTTTTTTCATAAAAAAAAGACAATGGCTGTCCAGACATGGAGTTGGTGGTGAAATATGGTAACTGCCAGGGCTGCAGCTGGCTCTCTGACACAAGATTAATAAGTTGCCGTTTCCTAGCCGACCAGAACCTAGTGGGAACTATCCAGCATTTTATCTTGAATTGTGGGTAACAGCCTTACTGCAAGCTGGCCTAGTTTACTGCTCTGTTTTTTCCAGATCTCCCAAAGTGCAGCAAACATCTGTGACTCTAATGAGGTCATCATTGAGGGTGTCCAGAGAGCCGGGCCCTGAGAACTGACCTCACCTCTGCTTGAACATAAAGTACAAGTGCTGTGGGGAAGCAGGACAAATTAAATGGGAGAGCTGGCACTTGGCTGTAAGTTAAGCTCTTAAGAAACTTTTTGCTGCGATTAAAAAAGAGAGGGAGAGGGAGAGAGGGAGAGAGGAGATTGAGGTTCAGAAATGACAGAACAACAAAGCAGTAGCAAGCCTACAGAATTAGATTTAGGCCTCACTGATGAATATTATCACTGACGTGAACAAGCAAAGCTTATCGGGGCCTTCCTTCTTGAAAGGCTGAATAAAAATTGAATTGCCAACTTCTGCATTTTACCACATTTTGGTGGAAATGGCTCAGAGACCTACATGATTTAAAATGAAGCCTCTGTGAATTCAACCACAAAGCATATACATGTGTTTCCGACAGCAAAATTTCAAACACTATGCAACATAGCCTATCATTCATAAGTAATTTCATTACAGACACAGAAAACCAATCAAACCAGATAGGTAACTCCCCCTGCCCCAATTATTCCAACAGAATCCTAGCGTTCATAAATAACACCACCAAACAAACAGGCAAGCACAGCCCCAAACTGCAGTCGAATCAGTAAACTGTAATAATTTTGTTTAGTTATCTAAGGCAAGAATATTTAAGAGAGGACTCTAACTGCTGCTTTCTTTAAAAACTCCATTCTTATGGGATAATAAATGTAAGCTTAATAAGAAAGGAAAAATTTTTAAGTTTGGAGGGAAACAACGTGTTTCTGAAATCGCCCCAATCATTAACTTTGTAAGTAGATTAGCCACACGTGGATCCTGGGTTGTTCGCTCCAGCCACGTCTGCCCACAGCGAGCAATCGAGTCAGCGAGGTCTTCTTCGATGACTAAGGAAATGACTAAATGGATAACATCTAAAAGGAGAAAAAAAGAGATGGAAGTCATCTTCAGAACTCCTCTAGAAACCTCGAGTCCTGTATTAACTCACTCTGGATGTAGATATATTTTTCACTGATACAAAATCATTGAGAACCAGAATGTTATGTCCTGGTAATTTTATAATGAGCTGATTTGGGGAAAGTGGGAATTTTCTGATGGGGATACATTTGCATTTATATGTTATTATTCTCATATCACCATTATTTTTAGACTACATCTAATGCACAAGTTACAGAAGACTAGTATTTAGAGATGCAACCACTTTCTCAAAAGCCAGTAAATGTTGCACAGAACTCTTACTTGACCATGTAGTAAAGTTGGTCGGGGAGTGAAAGGGCCATAGCGGACGCCTAGCCAGGAGAAAGTGCTGGCCTTTTCTGATTGGTCCTGAGCCTGTCCACAGTGATAGCAAGAAGAAAATCAAGGTGCTGTCCTAAGCTTAATTTATGAATGGTGGACATTATGGATTGGGGGTGATTATGAACATGACTTAAAATGTGGGACATTCAAGATGAAGTGTCTAAAACAGTTAACACTAGGGAAAAGTTCCAGTACTACCTGTAAGTCCCTCCATAAAGACTGTTTCACCTTAGAAGAAGAAAGACTGCATGCAGCTCATTGTTCAAGTACTTGAGCTAGAATTTAATGGCAAGAGTGGCTTACAAAGCAAAGCAACCTCTGCTTGCATGTGAATTGGGGAGAGGAGGATTTGGGGAACAGAAATCTATCCCATTACACTCTTTCCCAATTTTCAGGAAGGGTTTGGCTAACGCCCATTTCAAGGCTGAGTTTATTTTTTAAATGCAAATGAAGAAAGTGTTGCATTCAGCTTTGCAAACAGTTTTCAGAAATCCTGTTGGCCTACATTTAGCTGAGAAGCAGCACCCGGTACCAAGTGTAGGGGCTCAAACAATCAAGCAGTTGTTTGCCTCACTCACATTCCTGAGGCAATCTGGTTCCAGCTGAACTCCTTGGGAACAGTCTGGGCTATGTACCCCTGGGGCATCTGCCCCAATTAGCACTGACCCTTGGGGGCCTCCTTGCTGGCCCTAGGTCACTCTCAACCTCTTGGATTCTGGGTAAAACAGATTGCTTTAGGAATCTCTAAACTTTCCACAGCTCCAAGATGAACTGGACTGCCAGGCTCACCAACGAAACTGTAGTCACCCTAGAAAGCCCAAACCTACATGACCTCACGCAGGTTCTCCGAACTGGGGAAGAGACACATAGGTCGGGGTCTTTGCAGTGACTGAGGAAGAGCAGGAGAGGAGGCTCACAGAGTGCTCAGCCAGGTGAAACTTGGTAGTGCACAGAGAGTGCGCTAAGTCTGGCTCTCGGTTCTTCTCTACCTAACGGGGTGACCTTGGGCAAGTCACCAAATCCTACTGAACTTCAGTTTTGTTTCTCGTGTAAAATGGAGACAATGATATCAATTCTACAGTGTTTTCATGGAAACCCAATGGCTTAATGGCTGTATCCTGTCCAATAAAATACCTGGCTCATTAACAATCTGCAGTAAATGGGAGTTAATTGTGAAAACTGAAACTCATCATGTCTGACCAGGACAATACCATTCCTGAGAAAATCAGGGGCCACAAAATTCTTTAAATCTCTCCGTTTTGCTGTCGTTCACGACCAGTGTGTGACTAGTCTTTTATTTCTAAGAAAGCAAGCAACCCACTACTTTTTTGTGTCACTGTCCACCCAGCACTTCCAGGCACTGTGAGATTGACAGAAGGAGTATAAGACATAATCTCCAGCCTTGAGGGTCTGACTGCAAGAACAGCACTGACAGAGCAGGAACCAACTTAAGAACAGTTTAGGCATCAAACTGCACAGTCCTGAGTAGTGTGTTCAATGGCAGTTGAAAGGATGGAGGCATCAGCAGAGGTGCTATGGTCAAGAAAAAATCCAGGAAATTGTTGGCCTTGGTCATTAGTGACTGAGTGTCTACTATGAGCCAGATAGCAACAAAGCCAAATAAGGTCCAGCCTTGGCTCTAAGGAGTTGAGGGCCTAGAGTGGAGAAAGACACTTTAACACACCATTCGCATTGGTACAGTGAGTGGTAAGAATGGGTTTTGGAGCAGAGACTGCTGTAAGAGCATGCATGAGAAATGGCTTCCATTAGCTTTGGAGGAGAAACTGGGTTTAGGTAAATCTTAGGCAGGTGGGTCACTATAAACAAAGATATAACAGTGGGGAACAGTCAAGGTACTGGTGTGTGTGTGTGTGCTTGTGTGTGTATGTGCACATGTGTTTGTGTGTGGGTGAGTGAGTGCAGGAGAGGAATAGGACATATAAATGGAAGAAAAATAGAACTTCTAAAAATAGATAAAAAATGTAAAGAATAACCCATTTTTAATTATCTTTATTTCTTTTTATAGATGTGGCATATGATCACTCTAAGATGTTAGTGTGGTCCATTACTAGCAGGTTATAAAAGCCAAGGATTCTTGGATAGGGATTTAGTGAGTAAGCTGACAGGATAGATGTCAGCTATGAGTCTATTCACATTTGATTCCACTCCTGTTTCCCATAGGTAAACTTCACAGGCTGGTGGGATCAACTTGAGTGGGACTGGAAGCCATGGTAGCTTTGTGAGTTGGTTTTCTGATGGTCTTCTCTTGGAAATTAGCCAGGAAAGCAGAGATCTGCACCCAGGGTCCTTCAGGAGAATCAACTGACCAGGCTCTTGGGCTGAAGTAAGAGTAAAGGGATTATGGGAATTGGGACAGAGATGGGATTTCTAGATTTGGCTAAGAGAAAGGAACTAGAACTAGAGACAACTTTGTGACTCTCTGAAGACCCCTATATCTCAATCCTATTCCCTATAAGTCCCGCCCTGCTTCTTTGCCCTGAGTCACTAGTGGCCTTGGCTGATCCCTCCTGGCTTGGAAACCTCCCCTGTACACTGGGGCCAAGAAAGGAAAAGTATCGAGGGTCTGGGTCATTCTTAGCTGGGTCATCCAAGGTCCTATCTTATGGGATTATCTATATTTATTGATGATAATCTCTGAGCTGTGATTGCCCAGAAGGTCTCCAGTGCTAGAGCAAATGTTCCTCTGAGGAGAAATATGAGTAATCATAGGCTTCTCTTCTTAGCAGCAAGAGGCCTAGAGGTATTTATTTGCTCCCATTATGGGGACTGGACATAACTAAACAGTAGTTCTGCTGTGTTATTATTTAAGGAGCACTGGGAAGATCAAACTGTTGAAATACAACCATTCATACAGCCTAGGAGTCATTTGGGTTTTTTCCTCCTTTCATTCAAACATTTATTAAGCACCTATTATGAAGTAGGCACAGTTTCCATCCTCCGAAGCCCACAGTCAGGTGGAGGAGACTAAAAGACTGATAAGTGGCCACAGACAGAAGCACAAGACACTGAGGGGACCCACAGGAGTGGGTTGGGGGTTTGGAAAAGGCTTTGAGGAGAGGAGACAGAAGACAATATGGCATAACTGACTCAGTTGCATGTAGGGACAGAGAGAGCTGAAGCAGGATGGGCAGGCAGGTGTCAGGCCATGGAGGGTTTTGTGCAGCATGTTAACCAGTCAGGGTCGTACCATAAAGGTTAGACGGAGCATTGTTGAAGGTCTTCAGCAAGGAAGTGGCACAATCAGTACTGTGTTCTACAGCGATTTTCCAGCAGTTGAGCAGTAGAATGCCTTCAGTGGTGAGGACGGAGCGAGAAGGTACTACTACCCTGTGTGGCAGACAATGAAAATATTATTAGTCACCCTTCTACAGATGATGAAATTGAGATTCCAGTTTGTTTATTTGATCAAATTTTCATGGGACAGGGACCCATGTTTCTAATCTTGGTGTGCTTTCCTTAGACTAGACAAATGTCTGCTCCATCACAGGTCCTCTCAGAATGTCAGCTGAGTCCGTGGCAAATTTAGGTAGTGACATCTTCAAGGTAGTGGGTTTCCAGTGTTCTGAATCTGAGCTTTTCCAACAACCATGCATTGATTCCCCGAGAGAGTTTAATTTGGAACATAATTAAAGGCTGGGTGGCATTATGTGTAGGACAGTGGTCCCCCTCCTGGGGATTTGTTCTAAGGCCCACAGTGGATGCCAGAAACCACAGATAGGACCTAACCCTACACATATTATGTTTTCTTCCTATGTGTATAATACCCACAGTAAAGTTTAATTTGTAAATTAAGCAGAGTAACAGATTAACAACAACTAATAATAAACTAGAACAATTACAACAATATACTGTAAACAAAAAGTTATGTGGATGTGGTTTCGCTCATTCTCTCTCTGAAAGTATTATTGGACTGTACTTACCCTTCCTCTTATGATAAAGCGTTGATGGTGGGTAAAACCAGAGAAAGCAAAAACAGATGGGGGTAAGGGGGACTAGTGTATATCAGTGCACTCTTAGGCACTTTGCAAATACTGAGCCAAGCAGGCGAGTCTGGGCAGAAGGAGCTCTAGGGAGGTGAAAGGGCAAACATCTTCTTCCATCTCCAGGAGGTTGTTGGAGTGTGACACACTCTGACAGCAGCTGCCGCCCTTAGATTACTGCAGAGGGGACTTCTGGCAATCTCGAGTCAGAAAGAGGTCCCTAGGATCCTAGGGTGGCAGGAGGGAAGGAAGGTAGAGAAGTTTCTAAGAGGTAGGGGAGACTCAGGAAGATGAAGGGAGCCCCACTTTGACACTGGTTGCTATTCGGCCTCTTCTGCACTCTTCCACCTGAAAACTAAGTGAAGATATCTTTGACATCTTGTCCTTTGTCAGGCCAGTTTTTTCCCACTCAGAAAGTAAAAGTGAGATGAGAATGTGGGGTGGGCTGCACAGCACAGTGGCTGTGTGGGCTCTGGGGTCTGACCTCCCAGGATCTTTTGGCCACAGTTTCCTAATTGGTAAAATGGAAATTTCGTAAGACTGCTTTAAGGATTTAATAGATGATGTTTGTAAAGAGTTTGGCATACTGTCTGACACAAGGTAAGTACAGAAATTAAAATATTAGTTTTGTTTATTGTCAGGAGCTAAGGAAGTGGGAAGGTCATGGAACCAATCATTAGTTGTCCCAAAGATGCACCTAACTCTCCTCAACTACATCAAACTAATTGGCCACTGGATGACTCTTGAGAAACTTCCTTTCCATCTATCCCTGCCCCTCACAGGTCTGGGGGATCTGGCCCCGTTCTGACTTGTAGGGACACCTGGGGCAGTGTGTGAGGGAAGACCCTGGTGAAGACAGAGTGTGTAGGACCAACATGGACCTGTCTGGGGAGACCTAGGGTCGTCACCCATGAAAGCAAGAACCAGCAGCTTAAAGGAGTACTTAGCAATTCATCTGCATAATCATTTTTGAAAATACCAGACCAGCTAAAATTGGGAAGAAAAAGAAATATGGTAATTTCTTCAAAGACAGCTTGTCAAGAGCACCGACCCTCACTCTGACCCAGGGATGTCTGAGGAGTTGAAACACAAAGGAGACTGTGTTGCTTTTCATCATTCCATTTATTTTTCATGGGCATACGTACAGAAGTAAATAGTCAGAAAAGCATTAGGAAAAACAAGCAAATTTTCATAACTCAATAACCCAAAGAATCTTTATCCAAAAGAAAAAAAACTATATAGCATTTGATTCCACCGGAAACATTTCTGATTGAAATATTTCCTGTAAGCATTTTTACCGATACATTTCCCAAATTATTATAATAACCTCAGTATTTCTCATAGACACTATATCAGCAGAGAGACCAGTAGAGAGCATATATGATAAGGTGTGAAATGGTACCTTAAAAAATTAAAACTGCTAAAAATTCATGTTCTTCAAAAATGGAAAAAAATATTTTCACTTGGGAATCTAGAGTAAACGAATGGACAAACATTAAGCCAATGAATTCTGTACAAAGACATTTATTACATAATTATTATAATGACAATAATTGAAAATAAAACTGCATGTCTAATAACACGAGACCTGTTAAATCCAATCAATGGAATATTATGCCATTATAATAAATGATATATGTTAACATTTTAAAGATATGGGGAAAATGCTGAGGATATAATATTAAATAAAAAGGACACAAAACTACAAATGAGGTGTAATATCAAGTATATATAGTAATAAGACTAAAATGAAATGTGCTAAAATATTCACAGTGGTTATCTTTGGGTGTAAAATTATGGTTGATTTTAATTTTTTCCTCTATTATAATATTTTATAATTTTATGAACTATCTGCATGTAATACTTTTATCATTGTTTTTAAAAGCACAATAAAATTACCCTGCATAGTTATAGTTGTTTTAGACCTTATAAAAGGAACTAATTATTTCTGTTCATAACAAATACCACTTAACTCTATCATGCAAAGACTTAAACTAATTCTGAACCAGGAGTTTTAAACACTTTCCGTTCCCACCTCCACATCTTCCAGTTCCAAGCCCTTTTTAAGCCAGAGCGTCTGATTTCTGAGGCTATTCACAGGGATGCACTCCTCCCCCCAAATTGTTTCTCCTTTTCATACACTGGTGAGTTTCTACCTCGAACCCACGGTAGTGTTTCTTATATCAATGAGAGAGAAAAAATGAAGGTAATAAATAGTCACATTGAGCAAGAAGGTATATATGTCTGCCTTTGAGTAAAAAAAATATATATATAAAACCAAATATATGATTAAAAAAACAAAGTGATATGATAAATTCACCTTTGGAATCTCCTCTAATGCATTTGAAATACGACATGACTGGTAAAGGTGTGAGTTTTTCCAGCTTCTCAGGACCCATCTGTTGGCTTCTCCATGTCCCTTCAGTCTCCATGTTCTCCTGACGCATATTCCATGGACCCTGTGGTTGAAAGAGGCCCCGGCAAGGCTGCAGGGAAGCAGCAAAATTGTCCTTCAGGTTAGGATCAGTCTAAGGCAAGCAAGGCACCAGCTTCAAGCACAAAATTTAAAAGGGGAGACAAACGAACCCGCATAATCAAAATGACACTATTTTGAAACAATATGTTTCAAAATAAATTTGATTTAAAAATCAAAATTAATGCAAAAAATCCATGATAAAGAAAATGTCAAAAACTCACAAAGACTGGTACCATGCCAAGCCACATGGAAGCCCGAGGTAAAGGAAAAAGTGTGTGTCCCTCTATGTCCTTATGTATGTTTCAATAATTCATTTTATCCGGAACATTAACATTGTTCAAAAATATTGAAAAAACGGTATATGATTCCTGAAGGAATGAAATCACATAACATTACTCCTCAAATTCTGTCATCTCCTCAAAATCAGACATGAAGAAAAGAACCAAAGCTCTGGGTCAAACATTGAACAAATATGGGTGTCTCGGGTCCTCTAAATTGTGGGTTAATTTTCCTATTCCAGGACAGGCCCAGAGGGCTTAGGTCCTAGGAGTGGACATCCTACGTAAATGTTTGTTACGCACCCAGTATATGCAACTCATTTTCTAGGCATTGATGCTACACTGGTGTCATGGCACTCACATTTTACGGAGTCCTTAATTAACTGGTTTAGCCTGCTTATTCGTTTGCTTTTCATGGATGTTTATTTCTCACCAAGCTTTTCTTTTCAAACTGCTGTAAATTGACTCTGCTTACCTGTATCATCCATTGGGTTACTGAAATGGGCTGTGGCTCTAACTCTTGTATTTCTCACTGGACCTCAACCAGTGATGGTTTATCTTCCACGTTTAAGTCTTCTCTTCCATACTGCATTAGCTTTTCCTGTTTTCTGCTTTGCCGACCCCTGGTGCTTTGCACATAGTAGATGTTCAGTAAATATTTGAGGGCCACTTGGTTGTTGCAAAAATGAATTGATGGCAGAGTTAACAAAAGAGGAAACAAATGAATGAATGCCCCTGGTCCCTAGAGAGGTGGGAGGAAGGGAGACAGAATCATCATGAGCCACCTCACTGCCTTTGTATGATTGACATGGGAATGTATTATTGTGTATGTGTTGTTTATATGTACTGAGGAGCGTTGGTAGGTGGGCCAGGAACATCAGGATGAGACCTTTTCAGCGGTGGTGTTTCAGAAAGAACTCTGGCCTGGAAGATGTGCGTTATGTTGAGTAAGCTACTCCGCACTGAAAGGGTCTTTGTCTTTAGTAACATAAGGGAGCTGAATTGCAAAATCTAAAATTCCTTTCAGCTGTAACGCAGGTAGAATTCACTCCTTCTAATGTGATAGGTACCAGCAAATGTGAGTGCCAATAAGCATGGCTTGGGATTTTTTTAGGCTTTGGTGTCCATAGAAAAGAAATGCCCTGTAATTCTACAATATAAACATCAGCCAGGAGAAAGGGGGCAGTTGTTTCTTCTGATGAGGATTTGGGAAAGAACTGTGTGATTCCAGCATGTCTATCTGGTAATCAGTTGTATTAATGCGAAGAGGAGGAAAATTCAAAGAATCACCTCAGGTCCCTTTAGGAAAGGCATCTCTGACGTAGCATGCTCTACTTTAAGGCTTTCTGTGCTCGCGCATGGTATGTGGGGTGGGAGGAGAGGGAAGGGGTCATTGTTTGGCTTTTAATTTAACCCTTGAGAAAATCAGTGAGTCCAACGCCAGCTCCTGGATACTGTTAATGGTAACTGATATTCATAGAGTATTTTACAGTTTACACAGACATTTTCATATGTATGTTCCAATTTAATCCTCATGACAGTCTTGCGGTATGGGAATTTCTTAGTATAATCTTCTTTTTCTATTTGAGAAAAATGAGCCCCTGATGCCCATCTTTGAACCCCAAAGCTCCAGCTCTTTTTAGACACAGATTTTAAAAAATCTCTTTTAAGGAAGAAGGGCCCCAAATGGAACAGGCATCCAGCAGAGTCAGTGCCATTGTCCTTCAGAGATTGGGGGAAAGCTTCCCGCTTTGGAGGACAGGGTGGAATAAATCAGTGGTCCCCCCCAAAACTGGGCCTCCACCTAGTGCTGGGGAATCAGAATCTCCAGGGAGTGATTTAAATTTAAGTTATGGAAAACACTCAGAATTTCATAACTTTTTGGTGTTAAAAATCTCTCATGTGAAATTATAATAAATATTTATTCAATGACTATTATGTGCCCACTTGCTTTTATTCCTCTAGTTGACAAAAGAAAAAGTTGCCACACTATATTGGGTTCCCCCCAACTTTTATCTGTGCATGTGCGTATCTGGAGGTCTATAGATTTCTCAGAACTTTTTTGGGTGGTGAAATTCAAAAGTCCACAAAACAGTGGTGTACACCCATTGCATTTGCCATGTTACTTCCCTACATAGAAATCTCTGATGGTCCTTCACTACTATCAGATCAAGTACTAACTTGAGTCTAACCTAAGTCTAACTTGATTACAAACTGTCTGTTTGATCTCAACTGCTATAGGTTTTCATTTTCAAGCTGTAAAATGAGGTATTATATAGTCTCTGCAATAATGCTCAGTCTTTAAATGCTATGGATTTATAAATATCACAGCTATGCATCCTATGGTGTTTAAAGAACAATAACCAAAGCTTTCTTAGGGAAAGTTCTTTTTGAGGACAGAGCAAGGTTGGCTGGGGGCACCCCCACCTTCTCTGAGTGGTATTGGTGCAGTGAGTATGGTTTAGGCGTCAACTGTCAGAAGCAAGAGCTCCCCTCATTTCCAGCAAGTAGCTAGATAAGGCATTCTTCCACTGAATTCAACTCTAATGCATGTCTATCAAAGTATCATAATTAAATAGAACACAATGAAGCAAAAGGTAAAAATTAATCATTTAATATGAACTGTCCAGATGGCAGTTCAATGTTAACTTCACTAGTATATCACATTTATGTCTTTGAAGATTTTGTTTTATATACTATGAAAACCTATTTCCCTTTTGCGTGAACTAATTATTTCTCTTTCCTCTCTCTTCCTTCCTCCCTTCCTTCCAGACTTCCTCTCTTATTTCTTTGGCACCACTAACAGCAACAACGAAAATGAGCCTCTCCGTGACTTATTGTAACCCAGATCCCATCACATGCATGAGAAGAAGCAAATCGGAACAATGAATGATAATAAAGTGGTGATAGATGGCTATTATTGTGGTTGTTATGATATTGTCAAATTAAATTCATGTACACTATGTCCATTCAGAAATCCAGCAAAATGCAAAAACTATTTTTTTTCCTTTTTTTTAAAGCTTTGTTTTAAAAAGACACATTCCTGTCACTGGTGCTTGTAAGTGAATAAAATGAAATTGATGCCTAGCAAGGGGGAAAAAAGAAAAATACTTCTTTATTTTGTATTAAGAATACGTGACATCTTTCCTGTCAATGATAGTGAAGTGAAATACACACCAAATATGTCTTGACATAACTTGACAGGAATGTATGTCTTCTTTTCTCTCATTTATTTTTGTGATAAGAATACGTGATTTTGCTGCCAAGGAAGCTTGTAATATTGTAGAGAAATGGAAATGAAATTGTGTTGGGTATGTCCAATTTCCCCTGACAGAGTGGCATAAGCTCTGGTGCGCACGCAGCCTTGGGAAGTTAACAACAGGACTCAGCTACCACGACCCAGGCGTTGACATTTGTCAAAACAACTTTCCTCAACACATCAAAATGTTCCTTTCTCTTTTGTGTTCATCAGATGTGTTCGGGTAACCGCATCTTAGAGAACAGTGACTGTCAGAGAACCATTGCCATCCACATGCGAACGATATCGAGAGAAAAAGTCTCGTCTTTCCCGCTCAACTATGAGCCTATTTCGTTTTGATTGTTCTTAATCCACGAGTGTCCTTTAAAACCATTCAAAATCTAATATAACTAAAAGTGCTGTCTCTTTGTTTTGTGTTGTTTCTCCATAACCTAACAAAAGTAAAGGAGACAAATCGGTTCTTTTCAAAGAATTATGCAGATGGACGTGTGTGTTGGTGTGAGTTTGGTCTATTGTTCTTGAGTTCATTGCTTTTTATAACTGATAGCTTTCTTAGAGAAGAACTCAACTCATTTGGGTACCCCTGGTCCTTTAAAAAGTGTTCCGTTATTAATTTCTTATTTATTGTTATGGAGCAGTGGATATTAAGTGAGGTGGTTATTAAGAACAACAAAGCACTATTTAAGTGAACCTCCAATTCTGCCTTTTTGGGACTCTTTTAAGGACATATACACACAATTTCTAGAACCCTGGCAACAATTTCTACAATAAATGGTGTTTGAAGCAAGAATCCCTTACCCAGGGCAGACAGAAAGAGAATCAGCCCAGCAGCGTAATCGCTGCTCCACTGTTTGAAGGAATATTGAGCTCAGATGCCTCCAGAAAGCCCACCAGGCCCAGAGGCACTGGACAATAAAAAGGGAAAAATAATAGACGCCAATGCTTTATTAAGTATATTTTTTCTCACTTAGGTGCCCATTCCCTGGTCAGACAATTAGTTGAGGTTCTTTCCAGAGAAAGTGTTACCCACCAAGAAAAATTCTTTTAACCTTTCAAAATAACAAATATCTTTAATGACTTTTATCCCCTTTCCATTGACATCACAGATACAATGTGGCCTGTCTTGAAGTCAAGCCCAAATTGAAATCACTGCTGGCAGGGACAGGAAAAATAGAACATTTGACAATAAGAGTGACAGATGAAGCTTTGGAGACCTTGAAAGGGAGAAAAACTCAAGCTATGACCTGGGACAGAAATACTGCACCTTAGTAAAAATACCTGCCCAATCTGTAAGTTAATAGGCAGGTACATTTGCACATGGTAACGGGCTAAATCCAAAGCTTGATAGAAGTTGGTATTATTTTCCAGGCACATGTTTTAAAAGAAAGCTGCACATGCTTTCTAGCAAGAACCTTTTGATTACAGACCAACCGTTCATCACCACACTCCCTGGGGAAAACATTTTTGTTTGGTAGTATGAAAGGATAACATTGGCTAGAAACACTTCTGAAAACAGGACTTCCTAAATTTGTTTAATCCTGCTACAAATTGATTATTAAGTACTTACAAGGGTAAAAAAAAACATACATACATGTTTTTCCCAAAGACAAAGGAAACTTCTTATATTATCCCTTGATTTATGTTCAGGAGGGAGAAACTTTCTATCTCATGGCTTAAAAAGTCTATTAGTTGCATCCCAACTTTCATTTCATTTTATTTTTCTTGTGCTACACTTCTAAATGATTACTTGGAAAAGGGGGGAAAATTCAGTAGGACCAGTCAGTTTCTAGTGATTTCTGTCACTAGAATAGCAAAGGAAGCACAGGTTCCTCATTACCTGTGCTTCCTTTGCTATTCACCTTAGATTCCTTTAAAACACAATTTGTTTAAGGCTCATTCATTCTTGGTTTGGCAATTGGTAGTAAAGTTATGTTTTACCCCATTTGCAGTGAGAATGTCTCCCCATGACTGATGGTCGTTGTAGGTCTTTTATATCACGTATTTTTGACTTCAAGAGCTGTCAGAGAAGAATTTAATTCCAGCAATGAATTATTTGAGATAAACATCCCAAGGAGTCTTCAGCTTTAACTTTGGAAGCATTGCTTCTTATTCAAACAGTATGAAACCTTTTAGGTCATATGAATAATTAAGTTTGTGTCATTGGGAAAAAACACATGGGCCTACATTTTCATTGACATTTATGAGTCCATGGTTGAGAGGCCTATGTCACAAATATGTGTTTTCCTCTGCTACTAATAATGGCAGAGAGTCATCATGTTCATTTGTCTTTGATATAAATTTAAATCAAATAAGGATGGTTAAAGTTGACACAAGGAAAATCTGGTTACATCCCTGGGTCCATCAGCATCTTAACTCATTTGTCCAATGTTTTGGGGCCTTTGCAAAGCCTGAAACATATTTTACCTTGCCCCTTTGCCATTATTTTATAAACCAATGTAATTTTAAAGAAAAACTTAATCCACATGTTTCTGATTAATCTTTATTAAACTCATCAAAATGGTGTTTTGTAAGAGTGACTTGGTGTCCCAGAAGTCTTCCGAATCTCTCTACAGTCCTTCTTAATGCCATTTCTCTTTGAAGCAGAAAGTTGTGTTTTGCCAGCAGTAAAGCAATTCAACCCCCCCAAGGGTTGAGACCAGTTTAAAACCTCAAGCCTGAGGGCTCTGCTGGGTTCTGCACTTGGCAAATAGGCTACTTTCCTTCTGACTTTGAAATACCTTATTTTCTCTCACAAGAAATTCTCTGTTTACTGCTTTGCTAAAATATGTGTTTAAAACTATCCTCAGATTCTTTAATAAATAAAATAGTAGGAACAAGAAAGCAGCCTAATGTCTAATTTACTCTTAAGCAACTTCATCTGATTGTCCACTTGGATTCTTCTTCAAGTCCTCTCTTTCCTGACCCCACATACCTTTGTAATTCAGGTTTACCCAAAGATTCACCCAAAAAGGTGACTCTGAATAGCTCACAAGCTGGAAATAAGTGCTGGGCAACCACTGGCTTTTCTTCCCATGTTTCCCAAAAAAGACATATTTCTTGAGGTACGAAGCTAACATCTCATGCTATATTTTGTGCTCTTATTTATGTTGACAACCAAAAATTCAATGCAGAAAATTTCCAATAATGTGCTCTATGTCACAAGGTGAGCCATAATTCACAGGTGTAGACGTTTGCTAGTTTTTCAATATAGTTTATGTCTATTCATATGTTTAAAGGGAGACCTGTATAATTTCACTTTGTTTTTTATACAATGGGTGAGTAAAAAGTGAAGGGAGTGAGAAAAGAAAACAAAATAGGTACGAGTTAAGCACCCAGACCACTAGGGTCCTTTGTCCTTGCTGCCTCCTGGCCATGAAGTGGGAGTGCCCTCTAGTGAAACTTTAAAATCATTGGAAGATATTGGGTATAACATGGTTAAGATTTCCTCCTAAACTCTTGTTAAAAAAATCGGTGGACTTAACAATTTGCATACAATTTGAATAAGACTTAGAGAAAAACACAAAATACTACGAAATAAAACTACTTCTTTAATTAACAAATGAGAAATGAATATAGTACTATAAATACCCAAAGTCTATATCTAATATCTCTTTTTGTCATCTATCCATCTATCCATCCATCCATCATCTATCCAAGGATACATAAGTAGTGTATAACTAGAAGCTATGGTTATCTAAGTAAACACTTATGTGAAAACATAATTATCTGCGTCTCGAGAAGATGGATTGTAAATAAATCACTTCAAAATGTGAAAGTAAAGTATTAGTAGCACTATACACAAGTAAACAAGAAGTGAAAATACATTTTGTCATCTGTGTTATTCCAAAGCTCTTTGTAGAAAGCAGCATATGCTTATTGTGATGAAATCTGATTTGTTCTAGGAAAAGTACAAGATAGAAAGTCCATGTTCACTTACTAGCTGTGCCAGCTTGGGGAAAACCCTTAACCTCTCTGAGCCTCTGGGTCATCATCTGCAAAGGGTGCTTAAGAGTACCTGCCCTCCCATCATTGGGTAGTACTGGAGGAGCTAAAGTGTGGGGAAATGTTTTAGAGGTAAAGCACTATATTGTGAGGGTATTATAATTTTCTGACTTGTTTCTTCTGTCTTCCTACGGGAGAGATTTCATGCAATGTCACCTCTCAGGATGAAAAGGCAGAGAAAGGAAGCGCTCCTAAAATCTCATGGAGTCAGGAATAATTATTAAAGTACAAAACCGTTTCCTTTCCAACCAAGAAGGGGCACAGAGAAACGAGCCGGGAGGCAGAGTTAGACTTGACTGTGTGAACACACTGGCTCTCCTGGGCCAGGCTGAGCCCGGTGGGCGGCCTGCGTTGGAGCAGCAGCTGGCGGAGCTCAGGAGCGTGTCTTCGCGGGTCTGCAGCAGGAAGTGTCAGTCTGATCTGCACCTCGCACGGAGAGGAGCCCAACGGCGCGGAGGCTTCGTGCTTCTGTGTTTTCGGTCTCCATGCTGATCACCATCCGCACAGCACAGTTCCCAGTTTTTGTTGTCTTTTTAAAATTGAAACTATTTTGGATTTGATTATGCCAACAATCATAAACACTTCATTTGAGCAAACAATCTGGTTTTTCCTTTTAGTTGTAGTTAGTTGAATTTCAGGTTTGTCCTTGAAAAATTTTTTAAATTTTTAAAATTTTTACTCTTCTTTATATAAAGCTTGTTTTTAACAGGACATGGTTTCTCCCTAGTTATGTTTGCTTTAAAGAGGGCTTTTTAAAAAATTTTTTGAAATCCACTTATATAGGTCCTCAAAACCCATGTATTTCAAATTGCAGATATCTCTCAATATTTCTTCTTTTCAACAACACAAATATCTTCTATGTGCTTACTGCCTGGATTTTCACCATTTATCTTCTAGATGTATATTCTTCTTCCTTTTGTCCAGAGTGAGAAACTGTTTTTCTGGTTTCTTTACTCAGAGGTACTTCACATTGTCAGATATGCACAATCAATCTTGTACTTAAACCTTTGTGAGGAAACACAGCAGATGGATAATGGGAACATGGTTGCCATTTGGGCTCTGGTGGACTCACGAGCTGCCTCGGCAGCCATGACTCTGAGAGTAAAGGAGGAAAACCATAACGTTAATCTCTAAGGTTATCTGATGGGTTCCATGCCTGCTGTCTGTGTCTCCCTCCCATCTGACCTAACCAGTTGGCATGGGAGTGGAGGGGTGTTACTTCTTCCTTCCAATACAATTAAACAAGATGCTCGACAGGTCTTCAACTGCTCAGGGGTTTATCCAAATTAAGTGACCAGCTTCAGCTGAATGACTGGGGTTTCCATGTCACAGAACAGCCCTTCGCTAACCCTAGAGTTTTCTTTGTCTAGGCTACATGCTCACGCATTAGTGGAACGCCACAGCTCCTCATTGAAACTTTGGGTTTCTTCTGAATTAGAACCTTCCCTGACCTTTGCTGGACACCACAAAGAAACCAAATGCTAACCTCTGTTTGTCTCAAATTTTCCCCTATTAATGCTTGGTCCAAGTCTACATTTCCAGCCAGTCTTTCATTTAAAAACACAGTCTCATTCAAAACCTGCATGGTAACTTTATCACTGGGGTAACTGTTACCTATGATGCAGGGCTGACCTGGGTCCTTGTAGCACTTGACATCATCTTTTGGACGGGTTACAGAGCCTTTTGAGGGAGTTGTTAGAAGCAGGCTCGCCCTGCAATGCAGAACCGGTCATAGAGGAAAATTAGTGCATTTATCTGTCAGCATTAGACTAGATTTTCAATCCAGTTCACTAGTCACAGCGTCTGGTTTTCTCTTGCTCTGGGAGATGAAACCGATATGCTGGTAGGTAGTAAAGGTGTCAGTTATAAATTGGACCATCGGAGCACGCACACACGAAAAATAGACGAGAAGACTGTAAGGCCACAAATTTAGCTCAAGGCAGAGAATTTCCCTAAAAATAGTCCAGCTTGTTAAAACACTGTAGGAAGAATGTATGTCAGGTAACTGTTGGTACTATCAGAACCAGTTCACATATTCTTTTATGGGAACCAGCGTTTTCAGTTCTCTCTCCAATGTGCTATTTGTTTTAACTGCATGAGGGGAAAAGGATCTTGCTGACTCTGGCAATAAATTAAATAAAAAATAAATAAATAAATAAATAAGTAAAGGATTGGTTTCCTTGTCACTGTCTCATACATGTGTGAGGTTGCTGCAAACCTGAGTTGCAAAGAGAAGGGGCAAGTTTGGCAGACACCATCAAGCTTGTCCTTGAGTTCCACTTACTGTTTACCCACCACTTAACTAAATGGGGCTCCGATCCTGACTCAAAAGAAGCATGTTGCCTTTTTCTCAATTCAGTGAGTGATCCTGTCCTAAATTGCTTGTTTCCTAACCTCAATCCTGTAATAAAATAATCTAGGCGGAAAACCCTGAGGACCAACCTCATGTTAATGACCCATGGCTGAAACATAACACAAACTAGAAGTCAGAGCAAAAATGTTTAGAGGGTCCTGTGACCCCCACACTTTCTACCAATAGGACCCACCCATGGGCCCACTCAGTTCAATCAATATGGAGTGTCTGTTGACCCTGAAACATTGCGCTGAGCTGTGTAGGTTTACAGATCCAGTGCCTTGACTCAGAGAGCTTATAATTTAGATTGAGAGGTAATAGCCAACAACCCACCATATAATAAAACAGTTGAAGAAGAATTAGAGCAAGCATCAGTACCATATCATAGGAAGCACAAGGGAAAGAATCCACAATATCTCATATAGGTAATAGTTTAATTCATTTATTATTTAAGCTTTCGTATATGTCACCTACTATGTGTCAGAATCAGTGTAAAACATTGGAGATTTTTTAAAACTCTGCTTTCATGGAGCTATATTCTCTCTAGGGTAACAGAAATAATAACTATAGTCCATCTTTGTATTCAACTTATCCTCTTGTCACTGTAGTATAGTCTTCTCAGAGAATGGTCTCATTTTATTTACCTTTATAACTTTGCATCCCTAGAAAGGCACGGGGGACAGAGTAAGTGCTCAATACATATAATTTAAAGGAAAGAATGAGAATTACAATGTGATAAAATGTGTAATAAATCCTTTAAAAGGCTTTAGTTTTCCTGGGTGATGGAGAAAGGGTATTAAAAATGGAGATGTGAAAAATGACTCCTAAGTTTTCAACCAGGCATATGGTTAATGGGATGCCATGACAGAGACAGAACACAGAAGTGGACTCATCTGGGGGAAGGGGAAGGTGATGATGCTAAACTGGATACGGGATAAACTGCACTGGAGACACCAGCTGCAGGACATTCCATTGCAGATGTCTAGCAGACAGTTTAAAGAGTTGGTTGGGAGCTCAAATGAGAACTTGGAGCTAATGCATCAGTATGCTGAGCCCATGAAGTTTATGAAGAATATTAAGGGCTGAATTCAATTTAATAAGAATTTATTGAGCACCTACTATATTTGAATTTCTGTGGGGATTTCACATTTGATTAAGGAAATAATCCTTAGACTCAAAATACTTAAAGTCTAGTAGAAGGCACAAATCTAGTCTACCTAAGTGTGTTGGAGACCAGCCTGAATGGCAGGATGGAGAATGAAGGACCAACAGACAGCAGTGGCATAGGAAAGCAGGGGGCTCTCAGCTCAGACGGTCTGGATTTTACCCTGGGTCTGTCACTTATGGTCTCTGTGGCCTTGGGTCAATTAATTTCTCTAGAGAATCTGTTAAATGCAAAATAATAGTATCACCTGTTAGAATTCTTATGAGGATTAAATAAAATAACATGTAAAAATAATTCCTTAGTAGAGATTAAGTGCTCAACTATTAGTGATAGTGGGAAGCAACATTAGTAGCTGGTGAATATGTTTCCAGTCTTTCAGTTTCACATGTCCTTGGCTAGGATTAAGACTTGGTTTCCATATTATTCAGAGAGATAAAGGGATAGTGATTTCAAGCCAAAAAAGAAAAAGAAAAAGAAAAGAAATATCAGACATGTCGGAGAAACTCTTTTAGATTTTAATTATTTATTTTTAGAGAGAGGGATACGGAGGGAGAAAAATAGGGAGAGAAGCATCAATGTGTGGCTGCCTCTTGCATGCCCCGCACTGGGGACCTGGAATGCCACCCAGGCATGTGCCCTGACTGGGAATCGAACCAACAACCCTTTGGTTTGCAGGCCAGCATTCAATCCACTGAGCCACACCAGCCAGGGTCATGTTAGAGAAGTTTATATCAGCCTTATTTCTCTAAACTGGTTCTGATTTCTGATTAAAAAATTAGTAAACAAAAACATCCAATGCAATTCAAAAGTTAGTATAGAGGTACTAGAATCCCAAACAATTAACATTTGGATAAAAGAAGAACAATAACATAAAGCACGTTCATAACTGCAATATCATTGCCACAAACAGCCCCACAACCACCACAAGGTAATACAAACATTAAAACCCATCATTTTACCTGGATGATAACTGTGCATACTACTCCATAACCTTTGTGTTTTTGTCACTTTCTGCCTTGAACTTTGGTTGTTTATCTGTACTGAACCTCACCGTCCCCCACCATCATGTGTAAATTCAGTATTTATTAAACAAACCAAATAAAAACAGTGAAGTCAATAGCAAAATTTCCTCGGAGGCTATTTCTCTTACTTGGGGTCTGGTGGGGAGTGCTGAAAACTCTTTGGCACGGAGGACAAGCACTGAGATGCTTGTAATGAATGTGTATGTGCAAAATGATGAACTTGAACAAAGCCTCCTCATTTCAATGAGGCACTGTGTACAGGGAAGGTATAGTACACACATTTGTTAGTAAGACATCCTCCCTTGTTACAGAGAGCTGTAAAAACAGGATTAAGATCTAGAAAGATCATCTAGTTCTGATTGGCCTTCCTGGAAATCTACTAGTTCTATTCCAAATGATGCTTTAAAAACTCCATCTCTCATTAGGAGCCACCAGGCCCCCACGGCCACCTCCCTGCTGTGTACCAGCTGGCATATAGCTAATGGGACTCTTCTGCCTGGTAAATCAGCCAAGTTGGCCAAACTGGTTCTGAGTGTAGATACATTTAAAACAGAGCATTCAAAGAGGAAGTGTGAGATACAGACGTTCATTGAAGGAGAGCGGATATCGTTTCTTAAGAGTGAATCAAAATTCTTCAGGAGGAGAAAAGGCAAAGAGGATCATGGGTTTCCAGACCACTGAGGATCCCTCAAACTCTAGATTATAGGCATTTTTGAGGAGACAGTGTGTTTTTTGCTTATTTTAATTAGAATTTTCATGGAAATGCCTTTCTGGACCAGGAGTTAAATGAGGTAAACAATCCTTATGAGAGAAATTCTTTCTGGCTTTTTTTTTCAGGGATCAGGTACCCTTTTTCCTTTCTCATCCAACTGCTCAATGGAGGCCAAAGAACTAATTTGTTGGTAAATTAATCTACAAACTAAACTTCCTACCAATGTTTCACAAGATATAACAAAACAAAGTGAGTTTTTCACATCTCATTTTACTAGGTAATAATCCTGTTAAAAGTAAAACTTGTCCTGGTCAAGGGGCTCTGTTGGGTGGAGCATTGTCTTGTGCTCCAAAAAAGATGAGGATTCGATTCCTGGTTGGGGCACATATCTAAGTTTTGGGTTCAATCCCTGGTCTGGGTGTGTATGAGAGGCAACCAACTGACTTCTCTCTCACATCAATGTTTATTTCTCTCTCTCTCTCCCTCTTCGTCTCTCTCTAAAATCAATAAATATATCCTTGGGTAAGGATAAGGGAAAATTTAAGAAAATAAAAATAAAAAGTTAAAACAATTAAATTTTATAGTATGGACTTGAAAAATCTCCTTCCTCTTTTGAGAATGAGTATTAAGGACATTCTTACTTCTCCTTCCTCCAGCAATTAAGAATTTAAACAGTAAGGCTAGACATTCACAGAGATTCACCAAGAAGGACATAGTGCTCAAGCTCCTTTGTTTAATGCAGGTGCCTCTTCCATGAGGTCTTTCGGGATATTTTAGAAAATTTCCCTTTGCCAATTAGCTCCAACTATGTACCTATCCTGTTATTTCACTTGATTCACCCAATTCCATGTACTCACCATCTAGTATGTGTCAAGTCTGTGACGAGTGCTTGAGCTACAAGGCAAGGTAAGATTTTAGACCAGTCCTCAAGAGGCTAGAAGTATAAGCAGTGTCCACACCATTTGCTACTTTTTCTCCCAATTCCAAAGGTCACTCAGACTCAAACTTGGCCTGAAAAGTAAAATCCCCAACAGGGATCCGGAGGTTCTCAATCATATAGTATAACTCACTTACTGTTGACACATTTGGCTTAATATTATTTTGTTTGTTTGTATATGCATCTACTTTTGTGGAATTGCATTAGATGTTTAACTCTCAGAGATAAAGGTGAGTTCTAGGAGATTTTTGATGTCTGTTTGGACAGGTTTTTGTTTTTGTTTTTTCTAGCTTGCCTCTACAGGCAATTTGTTTCTTAATAAATAATTCATGTCGATGGTAAAAATGCAGACAAGATGCTGCTCCCTGGGAAGGTGATGGGACAGTATTCTTACTTATATCTTTTTGGTAGAATTTGAGATCACTTACTCAAGAGTGAAATTACCCTTAGTGGAAGAAGTTGCTACTGCAGAATGAGAATTGTGTTTCTCCAAATCATTTCTAATTAAACATCTACAGGTCCAAAATCATTGGCTTTACAAAGGCATCAGAATGATGGTGTTTGGCTTCTTCTGACAGTGAGTTACATCAGCTTTCCCAGATTTTTTTCTTCCATTTCTTTAGCTCAGAAAATCTTATTCTTTTTTGTTTCCATTTTGTGTTTCCTGCAAATACAAAAAACACTGTATTCAAAGAAAGAAAAACTGAGGTTAAATCTCAGACACATCACGTACGAGCTATATGCATTTAGGAAGCCATTTACTGCTCTGTGACTCAGCTGACTGACCTGTGGAGTGAGGAGAGTATCACCGCTGCCTGTCTCCCACGGTGGCTGGGAGTAAGCCACAGAATGTAACGTAAGTACAATGTTGTCTTTCTTCTTCATCTTTGTCTTTCTCTTATTCTCATTTTTTTGGACCTCATCTTTAAAGATTAATTTTTAAGGAACACATTATATAAAGATGCAAACAATAATATAGTAGTCCCCCCTCAACCATGGTGGATATACCCCAAGACCCCCAGTGGATGCCTGAAACCACAGATATACTGAAATCTATATATACTGTATTTTTTCTTATATGCACATACATTTTCACTTAAAGGAATCACTTTAAGGCTTCTCTTTGTCATATGTGAATTGCAAGCACCAGCACTCTTACACTTTGAGGCCATTATTGAATAAAATCAGGGTTACTTGAACACCACACTGCTAGTAACCAAGATGGCTACTAAGTGACTAGTGGGCAGGGGGCACACACAGCACAGATACACTGGACAAAGGGATGATGCACGTCCCAGGCAGGACGGAACAAGGTTCCATCACACTACTCAGCGTGATACACAACTTAAAGCTTATCAATTGTTTATCTATGGAAGGTTCCCATTTGATATTTTTGGACTGCATTTGGCCATGGGTAACTGAAACAGAGGAAAGTGAAACCTCTTATAAGGGGGGACTACTCTGCACAGATGAAAATCAGCGTACTCAAAGACCTCTTTAAATGTTTCTGCTTCTACATGTAAAATACCCACAGCGTTAGTTGGAGTTGCTGAAGTAATATGTTTGATAATTATAATCACTTTTGAATATTATATGAAAGGAGACCCAGCACTCAGTTCTTTGCATGGATTATTTCATTTAAGTTTGACCCCGATGCTGACACCATAACGCTATTATTCTTCACACTTCACAGAGGTGAAAAATCACGACGTGGGGCAGTTGAATAGTTTGTTCATGGAAACACAGCGACGAGGGCCTGGCAGTCTGACTCTGGAGGCCATGGTCTTAAACACATTTTTAGGTGGAGAAGAGGCTTCTGGCAAAGTTCTGTGCTGAATCTGAAGTCGAGTCCCTCAGCTCTTGGTTAAATGCACGGCATTGAGATCCTGAGGAAAGAGTTCGCACCTCTAGGACTCAGACCCCAAGAGCAACGGAAAAGGCGTAAAGACAAGGGGTACTCAGGCCCGCATGCACGTCACACAGGACATGTGACAGTGGCCAAGGAGAGAAAGAACGTGTCGGCTGAATCCCAGTGTCAGACCTTTTCATCAAGTCCCAACATTCTGAAAAGAAAAATCCAATAAAATCCAATAATCAGCTAGTCATGGTACTTGAATGGGCAAGAGCAAATCAAGTCACTCTGATATAAACTATTAAGTTAAAGAAACTAGACACATATATACCAGCTCACGACCTTTAGCAATAATCTTTGCCACCTTAGACAGTCCGTGTGTAGCACGTGGTATGGAAGAGGTGATCGATCCTTTGAGCCATATGTTGGGGTGAGATCATTTGCACCCCTTCGCTGGTCCTCTCCATGCATGGGCACTTGACCAGCTTGCATCTTCTTGGCTGGGTAGCTCGAGGGTCTCCCTAGTCACAGTGGGGATTCACTCCCTTTCTCTCACTCCTATGCTGAACACAACAAAATTCACCTTTAAATACGAGCATATTCCTCTCCTGAGAGCAACATCCGGAGGATTCTCGGCTTTCTTAGAACCAATATAGCTTCAAATAAAACCCCACTAAATCCAGCCAAAAAGACACCTCTGAACCTCCTCACTGCTGCATGGGATTAAGACTCTGTGCTGAGTTCAGGCTGGCACTAATGAGCCCGCAAACATCCTCAGAGCAGAACGGAGGAAGACACAGGTGAAACAAATCAAACGGAACAATCAGGGGTGAATTTTCAGTGTGGCCCAGGGTGGAGATTTCCTGGCGGGATTTCCATTAACATGAATGGGAGTTGTACCACTAAATCCCTACACACTGTGCGGAAAATGTGCCTCTAAGTGCTCGGCAGCATTATGCCTGATGGAAAAAAAAACACAAACTGCCCAAACTGGGAGAAGTGTTCCTGGGGCCAAGGTACCAAGATTCACGGCAGAAAGTGTCTCGAGTCCTCACTGTCCTGGGTGAGACAAAATGGGCTCCCACTTGGCTTGACACAGTGCACTGGAAATAGAAGGGCTCTCCACAACCGGCCCGGTGATGTCTCTCGCTCCCCTCGACACAGCCTTTGATTGTGAGTCGATCTGGTGCTCCACACAAATGGCCTGTGTTTGCTAAAATGATTTCCCTCCTGCTCTGATTACCTGAAATTTCAGTAAACCTTAGCATTGCATCAGGCACAGTGGAACCAGAAACTTAGTGGATGATAGTGCCTGATGTGGTTTTATGGCCTCTGCAAAGTAAATGTTGCAAAGGACTTTTACCCTAGGATCAAAGAAAATAGTCAAGAAATCACTTAGCCTGCTTGCTTTCACAGAGCCATTTCCTTCCCATATCGTCTACAGGGTGGCTCGGAAACACAAGTCTGGTCATGCTGCTTTCCTTCTCAAAAGTCTCCACCGGGTCCCTTCTTCCTCTAAAAATAAGGCTTGAGGCGCTCCATAAATTATTTTTCTCTCTCATCTGCCACTATATCTCTCCATGTATTACATCCTCCAAGCGTATTTTTTTATTTGCCATTCCTCTAAAGGAAGTCACCTCCGATTGACCTTATTCACACACCCAGAATAGCTCCTTCTCAGTGATCCCTCTCCTCTGTCTACATATCCTTCAAAGTCAAGGTTGTATATGTCATTTTCTTTATTAAACATTTCTCCTACTGACTTAACCAGTTACTCTGCCGTGCTATCTTTGAACCTGCATTGTAGAATTCCTTGAATTCTGCTCTTAGGCACCTTAATTTCTAATTATATTTTGTTCTTTATCTCTCTGTTTCCTCAACCACATTCTGAGTGCCACCAGTGAGTACTCCAAATCTTTGCATTTTCCAAAGTGCCTTGCTCACACTAAGTGTTAACAAATATCTGTTAAATGAGTAAAAGTTAGGAGAAGGTCCCCCTATTCCTTTTAAGCTTGGTATCAAAATTTTTTATCCTCTGTGGGCCATGATGATGGAGATAAGCAAATAAAATGAAGTCATTACCAACACTCCTCTAATTGTTCTTCCATGCAAGCACTTATGGATTACCTCACCTGTGTCAGGACACTGTAATGGCAGCTCAGGTGTGAGAAGGAAACACTCCTTTACCTGGAGCAGCTCACAGTCTAGATGGCAATGCAATGATGACTAAGTGTTGAGGAGCATCACTCTGTGTGATAAAATTTGTCACGGAGGTGTTCATTTGCATAGAAAGGCTGTGATGAGGGGCCTGTGACATCTAGGGGGTTCTTTCCTGAATGGGCCAGTGTTTAAGAAACTGAGCTGCAGCACCGGGCAGTAGCGCACTCACCTAGAAGTTTGGCAGGGGCCAGGTGTGATTATGAATGAGGCAGAGTGTGTCTTCCACACTAGGTCGCCTCTCCTCCACTTAGTTCCCGAAAACCCACCCCCTCCTCTCTTCCTTACACTCTCCAGTTTGCAAGGTCATTAGTCCGTTAACCTTTGATAAACTTAGCAAGCCAAGGTGCAACTAGCTCAAGTTCTCCCTGGAAAAGGTTAAAAAAAAGAAGTATGATTTCATAAAAGGAGTACAAGTTCTGGAACCTGACATCCCTCAAATTCCAGCCTTAGCATTTCTCATCTGTGTGACATGGAACAAATGATTTAAATTCTCTGAGCTACGTTTTTCTCCTTGGGCAAGTTCCTTGAACTCTGAAAGCCCTCCGCTGTTTCTTTTGCAAAATTCCAATATTAATACTTACCTAGTAGGGCTATTTTAAGGATTAGAAATACTGTAAAAAAGTGCTTAGGCAACGCATAGTAGATGCTCAAAGCGCAGTGGTTATTAATAGATTCTTTAAAGGGGGTTCTTGCAGAACTATAATAACTTGTTCAAACACTTGTCTTGCTAGTGGTGGAAATGCAAGGCATGCTAACAAGCAAATAGTGGAAATGTTTGAGGGCTGAAAGCCATGAGTTCTCACAGCGTCCTGCCAGCACCTGTGAGGTGGCCATCCATCCAACCCACAGGTCATGGGATAAATGGGGCGTTGTGAGTTCCCAGCTCTGCCAATGGTATTAGCATGGGAATCTGGGTAAGTTGCTAATCTTCTTGCCTCAATTTCCTCCTGCTTAAAATGTATCCTGAGATCGCCTCCCCTGACAGGGCGATTTTGACTAATGTACAATTGAGCTTTCGAGCTCCTTGGTTATAGGAGGGCTATAAAAGCCAGAGGCATTACTATTCATTTCAAGGCTCCTGTATCTGCTGCGAGACTCAAAGAAGTGGAGTTCCTTCCCCCGCCCTCCTTGTAATATTTAGTTTCTTTGAGTTGCTTCATCAGAAGAAATACTGAGTTCTCCATTTCCCTGTCTCACTTTCCCACTGACGAGGGTGATGTTAACATCGAATCCCGAATCGCGGCTAGATCAATATTATAGCAGCTGTGAGAGAAGGGCACTAGCCCTAGAACACAAACACACTTTCTTTTCCAAGAAAGACTGTAGTTCCCTTAGTGTTAACTTCCCGTTGTTCCCCTCGATGCCTCCCCCACCGCCCTCCCCTGCTGCCACCAGCACGACCCAGATCACATTAGAGTCCCAGAGCACAGGGAACAGTTCTCGTCTATCCGTCACCAAGGAGGCAGACGGGACAGGGGGAACAACAAGTCATTTGTACCTGATGAGGAGGACACTCCTGGGAAACAAACAGATGAGCCACCCCATGAATCTGAGCCATTCTCTGAGGTAAACAGAACTGCATGAGAAACCACCAATTATCTCCAGCATCGCCCTTACCTCTCTCACTGCCCTTCTGGCAGTCGGGTGGGGGACATGAAACTGTAGCTTGGACCAATATCTGATTCTGAGAAAGTTAACCCTCGCAAAGGTGATTTTCTTTTCCCTCAGTCTCTTGGCGTTGAATAACCATCCATTTCTATTACCTTTTTGTCAATTATATTTTTTATTGGAGAGACGTATTTTCCTAGGAAAGTGACAGAAATAACTTCCAGAGTTTGAGCGGGTGTTCAGACAGGGAGCGCCAACTTTTAACTAACAAAATGAGTGCATAGTGAAGTGAAAGTGGAATACGTACTTCAAAACATTTTCAGAATACTTTTCTTAAAAACAAAACAAAGCAAAATAAAACAAAATGAAAAACCCCAGCTGCTTCCAAGACAGTTGGAATATTGACTCAGTCCTCAAAAGCATTGTAGGGCCCAGTGAGGAATCGGGGTGTGTTACCACAAACCGCTGCAGTTCTTCGTGAACACTATCACTGTCTCCTAATGTCACCAAGGGCAGTGGCGCCATTAGGAAATACTGATGATGACTGAAGAACCGGGTCTGCAGGCCAGGCAGCCTGCCCTCGTGGTCAGAAAACACACGCTGGACGATGTTGTTTTGTAGAAAAATGATATCTGTGATACCAATAAACCAAAAAGTTGGAAAGTACGTGAAATGGTAGTTAAGGATTCATGAACAGACTTTTAAGAAAGGTAAGCTTGGCACACCACAGAGGTATAAGGCCCCATTTCTAGTATTCTTTTTGAAAACATGAAATCCATGCTTAAACTTGGCAGAATTTGAGCACCCCTAACGTAATTCAAGGGACCGTTTTTATCCTGGATTTCATTAGTGCTCACCCAGAACTTGCCATTGGGAAATCTCATGCGATGAAGTTTCTTTCATTCAATGTGAACCTAATTATTGTTCTAAAAATTACTGATGTGTGCCAAGAGCATAGCAGAGAGCTAGTTCATATGTCCACTCCCTGAAGCCAAACAGATGACCTGTTCCTCTTTGGTAGGAACTGTCATCTGGTCTTCCCTGTCCCATGATGAAGGAAAGCATAGGAAATTCATGAGTTGAATTAATACAAAACAGAGTAGATCTCTTAGGACAACCACAGAAAAAAATAAAAAAGGGAAACATCTGCCAACACCTTCTTATAGAACAAGATGAGCTGCTCCTATGTTCATTTTTGAAAAGTCACTAATAACATTAATAATTACACTGTACCCAGTAATAGCTGATCATCTATCAGATATTACCACAAGCAAGAAAAACAAAAGGAGGGAGAATGAATAAGAGTTATTGGGCATCTACCTTATGTGAGGCCGTGGGCTTTGCATGCATCATTTTACTTGATTTGCATAATATTTAAGTGAGGCATTATTTTAGACCAGGAAACTGAGGCACAGACAAACTCAGTAACTTGTCTTCTCAGGTTCCTGTATGTTTAAAACTTTTGGAAAAATCAGAAAGCTAGAAACATTAACGAAAACACTTCATTTAGGATTTTTGCATTCCCTGATGACCCTTACAACTAATGATTTGAAAGATCACCCTATAGTCTTTCAGAGAATGGAATGTCAGTTCTTCTACAAGCTCTCAAACCATTGAGTGTCGGGAGTTCTAAAGAGGGCCCCCCAGGTCAGAACGTTTTCGATGTACGCAGAGTGGGGTTACAGGAGAGAGCGACTCACCCACTGCAGTACCTGCTCATTCGTGTTCTTAGGTGAATCCAGTGCCAGGAGGAGAACAACTCAGGGGAGTGAATGCAGCAACCGCTTTTATAAGGCTCTGTCCAGGGAGACACTGCAGAAAAGAGAGAGGAGGGCAAAACCGTAACTGTCAGAGGACAAGCAAGAACTGATGGCAGAGGAGAGAACCTCGGACCTGGAGTCAGGAAACTGGGTTCAAGCCCACACAGGCCATTACGGAATTTGCTCTATGATCTCAGGCATGTCTCTCCATTTTCCCGAGCCTCAGTTTTCTCGTTTATGAAAAAGGGAATTGGGCACTGAAAGGTCGTTGCCAAAGCCTCTTTCACTTTGGACATACCTCTTGAGAATGAAAAGCCAAGCCCTGCCTCAGCTCTCAATGCCACAGCGGTTTAGGGCAGCGGTGCTCAAACTTAAGGGTACACCAAAATCCCCCGGAGGGCCTTACCCCCAGAGTTTCTGAAACAATAGGTTGGGGTGAGGGCCCCCAAATTTACATTTCTAAGTTCTCAGGTGATGTTGGTGCTACCAGTCCAGGCACCACACTTTGAGGACCTTTGGTTTAAAACTTCAAGGCTTTTCAGTGGACTATGAAGGAATATAAAAACCTATGAAGGTCAACTCACTTTAGGCTTCCCTAAACTGACCTAAAACACATCAGATTAAATGACAGAGCTGGGGGAAACTCCTCTGACTGGGAAGAAACATGTTCCTTTGCCCTTCAAAAGTATCCTGTAAAGGGTGGGTAGCTTTTTCTTCTATATATCTTTTCAGGTGTATTCTACCAGGTATTTTTGTGACTGATAAAAATGGACATTATCACATTTGTGCAGGGGTGGCATGGGAATATTCAGGCACTTGACCCAATCGGGCTGCTGAGTTTGGAAAGACACGATCCAAATCTTTCCTTTTCTAGGTTCCGACCTACACCAGCAACCTACCAGAGCCACATTCTTGAGTCAATATAACACAGTGGAGTCAGATGGCCTAAGTTCTCTCCCTTAATACTTAGCAGCTGTTCAACCCTTAGTTTCCCGTGCCTGTACATGTTATCTGTAAAAATGAGAATGATAGTCTCATAGCATTGTCATGAAGATTAGATGAGATAACACATGCAGAGTGCTTAGACTGTCTGGCACATAGTAAGTGTTCAATAAAAGCTGAGCTATTATTTCACTTCTTGCCAGAGAATATAATATAAAACTCTCTACTCTTTGTCTTTGGACAAATACAGTATGAAGTGTGATTATTATCCAAAGAGGATAATTTGAAGAATGTGCTGCCCATACATTTTTCTAAATCAAGCCATTGTTACAAAGGCTACCTGTTTAGACCACACTTTGTTTGGTAGGGGGGTAGGGGTTTTTTGGAAAATTGCTATCACTAAATTTAACTTTGGCCCTAGCCATGTAATGAAGGGCATCATGAGAAATAAGTCAGTGAAACTCAGTAACCAAGGTAGAGACGTAAAGTACCTTTTAAATTGCACCTTGCTCTCTTTATAAGGATTCAGTGCAGGAATTTCTCTTGAGCAAGGCTTCCTTGTCATTCTTGGGCCCAGTAAACTCAGGGCTAAATCTGTACTTGCCTGTAGCTAGTGCTGGAAAAGACAGAATGACATGTGTTAACCTTTGCCCTGGTTTCATTTCCTTATCACATGTTCCTTCTCTCCTGATTTATCCATCTTTTTATTTTATCTTTTGGGATTGCATGTATTTTGTAAGCTTCTTATGAGTAAAGGTATATATAAATGAATCAATCAAACAATTAAAATCATAGGAGACTGTCGAGAATTATCACATTTCAATAATAGAGTTTCTAGTGACACAATATCCTTTTAACTGGATTTATAGCTTCAGGTTAGGATAGGGCGTGTTTTCATTCAATAAGTGTTTTAATAATCATTCTTCCATAGCTTTCCTTAAGAAGAACTTTTGGAAGGTTACAGATTTAAGGCACAGGAATGCTTAATAGAAAACAGAGTTCATAAAACAGTACCCATATCACAAAGAAACCGTAAATCCCACCCAATCTGGAAACGTGCGTACACCTTGTGACGCAAGGCCTGTGTTCTCACTGGCTGGGAAACAGTGGCGGGATTGTCGGTTCTGTGACCAATGTGAGAGGGGGTACAATGTAGGGACGCCTGTGGTCAACCATTCTCATAAAGTGAAAACGTCCTTTTGCAAAGTGAATGTGAACCTTCCCCGACACCATCACATCCCAGCCTGCCATGTAAAAACAGTTTTTACTTCAAGTTTTCTCAAAGTAAGATGCACCAGTATAAATAATCCAGGTGATGCCCAAATTTCGTTTTGTATGGATGTTGTTTCATTACTTGGTGTGATGAAATCGCTGTCAATGGAGGAATAACACCTTTGGGAACGATGAGGACAAAACTCTTTGGTGAGCTTTCATTCTCAGATCCAAGCAGGAGCCACGCAGGCCGAGCCTGCGAAGCAGTGGGTGCTACGCAGCGTTGGAAGTGGTCCGTGCTGACGCCTCTTCAGTTTCAGTTCCCGACCCAGGGGTCCAGGACGTGACAGGCGGGGTCAGCACCAGGCAGGAGGCTGCAGAGCACTCTGCCCCGTGAATTATCCCTGCAGGGGTGGCGGGTGGGGGTAGGGGAATGGGGAGGCGCTGCTTATCACAGCACTTCCCACCAACCTGCCTCCTGATCCCGCCTCCCTCCCAGAATACACGTTCCTCTTAGGATCTTTGTCAATGGGAAGGTCCCTGGGACCTTTTCTTCATCCTTTCCTGAATTCTCATCTTTTTGGATCAGCTTCTCCTTACTCTGTACTTTCGTATGAAACTTTCCTTCCAGTTCATCCATTCCCACCACATTGCCCTTCTTTCTCACAAAGAATAAAACAGCCTTTTCATTTTCGGAGGACTCAGCTGAATATTGAGGAAACTAATTAGACTGTCTCCAAAAGGTGTCTGATTCTGGAATTCTCACCAGATTCTAACTCAGATTTTTCTTAAAATTGAAAAGTATAATTTGAAAAATTTTATGTTTCCAAGTGATTAATCTCAGTGTCACTAATAATAGATAACTATGTGCCTCCTGAGAAATGCAATATGAAGTATGTAGAGTCATCTATTTTCCCCCTTTATCAAGGTGTTATATACTGTAAAACTCAAAATCATTCAATGAGTTTTGAAAAATCTATGCACCCATGTTCCCACCATCGAGATGCAGAACTTTTCCATCACTCCAGAAAGTTCTCTCATGACCCTTTATCATCAATTCCCCTGTGCCCAAAGTCCACCACTGTTTTGGTTTATAATATCATGGATTAATTCTGCAGAATTTTGAACTTCAAATGCACGAGATTATGTAGTGTGTACACTTTGTGAATAACTTCTTTCATTCAGTATAATGCTTTCAAGATTTATCCATATGGGTATGTATATCACTAGTTAATTTGTTTTTAAGTAGTACTCCACTGTATGAATATTTCGCATTTTGTTTGCCAGCCTTCCTGTTGATGGATATAGGTGTTAGGTTCAATTTGGAATGATTGTAAATAAAGCCATTATGAACATTCTTTTTTAAAATATATTTTATTGATTATGCTATTACAGTTGTCCCATTTTCCCCCCTTTACTCCCTTAAGCCCCACACCCGACCTCCCACTCAGATTCCCCCCACCCCCTTAGTTCATGTCCATGGGTCTTACATATAAGTTCTTTGGCATCTCCATTTCCCAGACCATTCTTAACTTCCCCCTGTCTATTTTGTACCAACCATTTATGCTTCTTATTTCCTGAAACTTTTCCCCCATTCTCCCCCTCTACCCCTCACTGAAAATCCTCCATGTGATCTCCATTTCTGTGATTCTGTTCCTGTTCTAGTTTGCTTAGTTTTGTTTTTTTTTTAGGTTCAGTTCTTGACAGTTGTGAGTTTGTTGTCATTTTATTATTCATATTTTTTATCATCTTCTTTTTCTTAGATGAGTCCCTTTAACATTTCTTATAATAAGGACTTGGTGATGATGAATTCCTTTAACTTGACCTTATCTGGGAAGCACTTTATCTCCCTTCCATTCTAAATGGTAGCTTTGCTGGATACAGTAATCTTGGATGTAGGTCCTGGCTTTTTATGACTTCAAATACTTCTTTCCAGCCCCTTCTCATCTGTAAGCTTTCTTTTCAGAAATCAGCTGATAGCCTTATGGGCACTCCTTTTTGGGTAACTGTCTCCTTTTCTCGTGCTGTCTTTAAGATTCTCTCCTTATCTTTAATCTTGGCTAAGGTAATTATGATGTGTCTTGGGTCCAATTTCTTTGGAATTCTCTGGGCTTCCTGGACTTCTTAGAAGTCTATTTCCTTAGCCAGATTGGGGAAGTTTTCCTTCATTATTTGTTCAAATAAGTTTTCAGTTTCTTGCTATTCTTCTTTTCCTTCTGCCACCTTTATGATTTGGATGTTGGAGCATTTAAAGTTTTCCCAGAGCTTTCTCAGCCTGTCCTCATTTTTCTGAATTCTTGTTTCTTCATTCTTTTCCAGTTGAACGTTTACTTCTTCCTTCTGCTCCAAATTATTGATTTGCGCCCCGGCTTCTTTCCCTTCACTGTTGGTTCCCTGTACATATCTCTTCGTTTCGCTTTGAATAGCCTTCACTTTTTCCTCTATGTTGTGACCATATTCAACAATTTCTGTGAGCATCCTGATGACCAGTGTTTTGAACTCTGCATCTAATAGGTTGGCTATCTCTTCATCTCTTGGTTCTATTTTTGGAGCTTTAATCTGTTCTTTCATTAGGGCCATATATATATATATATATATACACATTTTATATATATACACATTTTATAGCTGGATTTGTTTAAACCAAGATCAATGAGACTACACATTATATTCGGCTGTTACAACTCTTAAATTTCTTGTCATGCAAACCCATACCATCTACTCCCCAGGCCCATCAACAATGATCTTTTTTACATGACACTACTTTTTTACGTGATATATACGTAAATATACGTATATACGTATATATATATACGTATATACGTATATATATATTGTCTTGGCACAGATGTTATGTTGTAAAGGGCAGAACCTTAGGTATTCTCCAGGGAGGAGCAACCCACGTCACTGCATTGTGGTGCTATATGTGGGGGAGGGGTCTGAGAGGGAACAATGCTACTTGCTTGGCTCTCAGTGGGCTTTCAGTCACTTCCCCCACTACCCACAAGCAAATTGGGCCCTTCTGCTGCTGATTCCCTGGTAGGAAGGTTTGTGTAGGTCCTAGGACCTTGTGGGTCTCTCCAACAAACTCTTCTGTGAGGCTTGGAGTTTCTTCTGCCACTGCAACCCCCACAGAATTTTACAGCCAGAGGTTTTGAGGCTTTATTTCACCCCACTCCCCCACTAGAGCCCTGGGTTGTATGGTCTATCTTGTTCCCCAGTTGTTCTTCCCAGTTATCCACATGCAAATGTGGGACCACCTGGTCCACCAGGCACCACCATGACACATGTCCTCTGCACCCTGGCTTCCAATCTCCACCCCTCCTACCAGTCTGGATGAATATTTCTTCTTTAACTGCTTGGTTGTCAGACTTCCATACAGTTTGATTTCCTGGCAGTTCTGGTTATTCTTTGTTTTTAAATTTGTTGTTGTCCTTCTTTTGGTTGTACAAGGAGGCAAAGTGTATCTTCCTATGCCTCCATCTTGGCTAAAAGTCTCTGATTATTCTTTTAAGAAGACTATTTTGTAGCCATGTGCATTCATTTTCCTTGGTTATAATATATGTAGGAGTGGAGCTGTTAGGTCTTCTATGAAGCATTCTTGTCAAAAAATGTTTAACTTGAGCCTAATCAGACCTATAGACACAACTTCCACTTTACAGTGAACATGGGATATAGAAGAAAAAGTTAGACCTCTGCCAGAAATCAATATGACATTCTACAGGACAACTGGCCTACAGTCACGTAAAAAAGTAGTGTCATGTAAAAAAGATCATTGTTGATGGGCCTGGGGAGTAGATAGTATGGGTTTGCATGACAAGAAATTTAAGAGTTGTAACAGCCGAATATAATGTGTAATCTCATTGATCTTGGTTTAAACAAATCCAGCTATAAAATGTGTACTGGGTAAGTTGAGTGTGAATTAAGTTTTAGGCAATATTTGGAAATATTTGTTAGTCATATTAGTTGTGATACTGATATTGTGCTTATACCAGACAATTCATAATTTTAATAGATGCATTTAGAAGAGAGATGTCATGATATTTGCAATTTGCTTTGAAAGACTTCCCCACAAACAAAATATATGAAACAAATATAGCAAATGCTTAAAATTATTAGATCTAAGTGTTGGGTACTTGGGAGTTTATTATAGGATCCTCTTATTTTATTATAGATTTGAAAATCTTAACAACAAAAGGACAAAAATTATTTTTGATGAGCGATAGTAATTTAAATTTTTATTTCTATCTTGACTTAATTCATAAAAAGCAAGCCTTTTCATTCACTATATTCCTCCAAGTTTAAATCAGTGGATGGCAAAATAGAGAACCAGTAAGGCTGCAGTAACATCTTTTAAAAGTTTTCATTTAACGAATGCACTATTTGTAATGGAAACATTATTTGCAATTTCTTAGTCTATTATCCGGTGAGCTATAGCTAGTTGTGAGGCAGAGACAAGACAATGGATTTAGATTTCAATTCATACAACCTTTTGAAAAAGCTGCAAGAATTTCAACCATTAAGAATTTTCAAGCCATCTTTACCTGTCTCTCCAATAAGTTGCAACACAACAGCAAGTTTATTGTACACGAGCAATTTCTGTTCACAATTTTCTAATTATGAGTATCGAACAGAGTTTCACCTTCACCACCCAAGTGATTCATAGCATTCTTGTCAGCTAAGCTAAACTTTGTTTTGTCTGGTTAAATGATTTTAAATTTTGCATAAACAGATCACAACTTCTTTCTTCCCCATTCATAAAGGAAGTCTCTTTGCTCCTCTCACAGTGGCATCATGCAGGTCAGTCCTGCTGCTCTCTTCACCAGCTAGTCTGCCCTCTTTTCCTCTAATGTATTATCACCATTTCACCACATTCATCTGTTTTAAATTCAGAGAGCACCATGGTCAAAACCAGTATGGCTCTTTTCCATAGAGTACTTTCCTGATGTTTGTTGAAGAAAGGCACTTACTAGTGATTAAAACAATAAGGATATGGAGGAAGAGCATGGGTTAAATAAGTGTTTGTCAGGGCTCAGACCTCTGGAAGGGACAGCATGGAACAGAGAGCATATTAGAAAGCTATTTCATATCAGAGAATATGAGGTTTTTCTTCAGCTGCTATGTGACCTTGGGCAAACCATTAATATTTCTGAGCCTCAGCTTTCTCAGCTGCTCAGTGAGGAGTTCAGAGAAAATGATCTCCAAGATCATATAAGCTCTAACATTTACTACTTATTTATTTTTAAAGATTTTGTTTATTTATTTTTAGAGAGAGGGGAAAGGGGGGAGAAAGAGGAAGAGAGAAACATCATTGTTCAAGAGATATATCAATCAGTTGCCTCTTGCACGCCCCCCACTGGGGATGTGGCCCACAACCCAGGCATGTGCCCTGACTGGGAATTGAACCGGTGACTTTTTGGTTCACAGGCTGGTTCTCAATCCACTGAGCCACACCAGCCAAGGCCTAATATTTAGTACTTAAAGACTCAAAAATGAAGTCTGTTGGATTTCTCTGAACAGCAAAAGATCTTTTTACATTGGAGGAATTTAATGAGCAAGTAAGATCGTATCAGATCAAATGGATTTTTACAGCAGCACAAGTGGTAAAAATGGGATGGACCAAATTCTCATTCAAGTGTATCATCATAGCTGGGCATTCCCTCCACAGGGCTGCTTTCATCTCTCATCTATTTGTATTCATTAATACTCTCTCATTGTCCTTAATTTCCCCCCAATTATTATTATTTTTAACTAGAAACAGACACAACAGATTAAGGATGTAAAGTTCAATAGCACAGAGCATTAGTCAAAACAGACTTTTGAAATAGTACACAATAGTCCCCTGAGGTGGTTTTTTTATCCCCTTTCAGAGTTGGGCTTCTCCCTCACTCCACCTTTCCTGTCTTAGTCAGGTTTTATACCAACCAACTCCCCTCAGCTGGGACCAGGTAAGGTCAGCTGGAGGTGAAGCCCCAGGGAGGTGATGGGAAAGGAAGGGTGCTGCTGGGCTGCGTGACCAGGCTCTCTCGTGGTATCATGTCGAGGTCATGGTTTTCACCCCAGCAGATTTTCATAGGTTCCTTCATTAAAAATTAAGATTCAACTACATTACAAAACAAACTGGCAGGCTGCTGGAAATTGCTATAAATAATTTATCAGCTCATCCATTCTGATTTCTTCCAAATACTATCTTTGTTATCTTCAGCACAAAAGAAATCATGTCTAACTAGTGAGCTCAGTGAAAATGGAAGAAAAATGCCACCAAGTAGTCCACTTAACCAAATTAAGGGAAAACAGGTTATCTTCTTCATATCTTATTACATTGGTGAGTAAGACAATATGTGGTTGAATTTAGTGATGTGGCTGGACCATGCACTTAACAGAAACATGTCATTTGAATTAGGAGAAGGCAGACTATCAAACCGCTGAGGCTGGAAAACTTTTCCTATCTCAAAGCTGCGTCGGCTAAAATAGATGATCCCTAAAATTATATGACTTGATTCAAGCAACATGAAGTGAGTCTGTCTTATGGAGTATAAAATAAGAGAGTCCTGTTCTTCTCCACATAGACCTCTCAGTCTGGCAGATATTGCTGAAGAAAAGTGGTTGGATGAAATACAAATTTCATAGTCCCATGAAAATGATATAATCAATGTAATAAAGGTTAGATCACAAAAAAAAAACAAAAAAACATTTAGCCCATACTGCAATTCATCTAGAATTCTGAGAGTTCTTTGGAAGCCATACACTGTGAAAAACTTTGTTTCCATGAAAAAAAGGGGTATCCTTATTTTAACTCAGTACAAAAGGACACTTCCTCTTGGGGTCATTCCACCTCTTTTCCTGGCACAAGTATGAAGATGGAAGAACAGTAGGTGAAACTAGAGCCAAGAAGGAGTGAGGAAAATGAGGAGGCTTTGGGTCAACATGCATTCATATGGTGATACTGATGACTAAGGTAAGTAGTGAGGTCAGATCAAAGAAAGTAGTCAATCAGTGGGATTGATTAGGTAGGTGTAAGCCATGGTTCCCCAAGCCCTGGAGAGGGGTCGAGAAGGTTACATTAATAAAAAACAAAACACATTTGTCTGGCTTAGTCCCCTCCCACATAATAGTGGTAACTCCAGTTTTTCTCTCAAGGTGTCTAGAATACATCCCATGTCTGCTCTTGTATGTAGATCCCTCAGCCTCCACAAGGGGTCTGCCCCGTGTGAGCATGGGGATGGCTGAGTATGTCCCCAGACACTAGATCAACTCCTATGCCACTGTGGTCCTCTTCTGCTTCCAATGCTGGAAACGGGGGTCGCGAGCCACGCCAAGGAAACCATCAGTTCCCTCTGATCCTAGCAAAACTTCTAATCCTTGCTTTAATTTGACTTTTAGCAGTCTCTGAACTATAGAGTAAAAGATGCTAAGCCTCCTCTTCTGTCCAGTTCCCTGTTAGTGAGCTCACAAAGAAGTTCTGACTTGCTCTTCTTAACATTCAGCTATACTTTCCCTGTTAAAGTGGCAGTATGGAGCCTTAGGCAGAAAACTTCGTGAATAAGACACAAGATATACCATTATTGTTGGATCCAGTCTGTGAACTCCATTCCTGTGGCTAGTGAAATCTCTTCCCATGAGGTTCCTCACTCTCTCCTTCTAAGAGAACTCCAGAGGCCTGCCTTGCCAACCTTCTAGACCCTGACTGAATTTGTAGCAGTATACAGCTGAAGTCCTTGTTCCAAGACCCTCGTTAAGAATAAACTGTTCAGAGTTTGTATTTATACATTAGAGAGTTTCTTCATACAGATATTTCATACAAGAATAACAATGTTCAGAACAAAAATTGAATCAGAAATGTTTTCAACCTATTAAATATATAGTCATGTTATAAAAGCTTGGGATACAACTTTATGAAGGTGTTCCAGTTTTTTGTTCTTCCTACTCTTTCTAAGTCTTACTGGAGAGGACAGAATAAGTAATTTGGACTGTTGGGAAGGATTTAATGATGAATAGTGCTTCTCGAGTGTCATAAAGTGTGACGAGAAGGTAGAAAGTGGTGCCAAGCTAACACTGCCTTATAATGACTCCACCTGCAACTAAGTGGCCCCAAGAGCAACCCTGATGATTGTGTACATACAGTTGTTTTAGCATCAGTCATAATAACTGTCACGGCCACAGTGTTTACAGCTAATGAAATACTAGCACACCCATTGTCTCATTCAATCCTCACAATAGCTCAGTGTAATGACTTAATATTATTTCCAGTTTACAGAGGAAAAATTGAGGCTTAGAAAGACTAAGCAATTTGTCCCAAGTAGGAAGGAAAGCTAAGACTCAAACCCAAGTTTTCTAAGTTTAAATACCATTCTCAGGTACTGCTTCACTGTTCCTCCATGGACATGGCCTTCATGATCCTTATCAAGAACATGAAGTTTACTGCCAGTCACTGTTCTGGGCCCTTGGTGGTGGTCAGGGTGATGGGGGGTGGGGGTGCATAAAGATAGATACTGTCAGGGAATTTTTTTTGACTTAAGTGTTTATTTTGAAGCAATTACAGATTCACATTAAGTTGCAAAAAAAATAGCTCAGGGAACTTTTGATCTAAAGGGAAAATAGAGTTTATCCATAGCATCCACAATGCAATGCAAAATGTGTTACTTCAGGGTCTCTGGGAGATTTGGGCAGGAGTGACCACATTTGGGTAAGTAGGCAAGGCTTCTTGGAAGAAGTGGCATTTGGACTCACATAGAAAAGATATTATGATTTCTATGGTGGAGGAGACACAGAGGCGGGAAGGAAAATCATTCTAGAAGCAGATACTAACTTGGGCAAAAATGCAGAGATGGGAAAATACAAGCAGGTTTGGGAAAATAGCAATATCCGAGAGGGAGCAATACATGCTTTTTAATAAGCGCACGTGCCAAGCTATTCTCTATGGTCTGTTCTGTGTAAAGGTCAACGCGAATGAAGGGAGATGGACTTCGTTACGTTTTTTGAACAATCACAGGGAGGGCTAAGAAAGCCACAGCCTTGTATTTTTTTCTCTGGTACAGTGATCCCAAAGAACTTTTTCTGTAGAGTGAAGAAAATATTGATATACTTTTCTTAGAATAGTAGTAGTACAGTGAAACCAAACTGCCACTTAGAAAACTAAAGAAAAATGGGGTTCCAGAAGGCCAGATCTCCATTTCCTAATTCAAACCAGTATATTTGCTCTCTCCCCATTTATCTCAACCTTGTTCCAAATAAATCGGAAGTTTTTACAATAATGTATACAATTCAGCAAGACAGTTGAAATTAAAAATAAGAAAATGAGGCAAAGGATATTTATTTATCATAAGGATATTATATAGACATTTTTTCTTTTATAGCTCAGAATCCTTTCTAAGAGCAGTTATAGGACATATTTCTCTCTAGTCTTAATACCTATATTTTTGTTCTTTGTTTGGGATGTTGGCTTGCTCCTGCTTTCAGGTATCCACCGGGCTCGTAAAGGCAGTGTTTCCCTCTTTTCATTGGCTGTTAGACATCACAGAGCCAAACTTGTGCCTCATCTTTTGGAAACATATCAGATGTATTCACAGCCTGTATTTGTGTACCAACCTCACTTGTCGCTCTAAAGGCATGAGAAACATTTCCCCTTCTGATCAATCTAAAGTTAAGAAATATAGAAATGATTCTAACTTACCTTTGAAGGTTTTTCCTTCAGAAAATTTTCAAGAGTGTTTTCAAGCAGTACAAATATAATTTCACTAAGAAAATAGAATTGGGGTATTTTCACTATGAAAAGCTATACATGAGTCAGAAAATGGCAAATCCATTGTGTCCCATTATGAAAAGAATCAATCTCTTTGAATATTCTCCAACAATTCCCCACCCACACCTCTACTCCACCCTGAACAGTCTTCTCACGAGCATTTGGGAAACAAGTGTTAATAATAAAACCGATCTCTTCAGGCACCTTTACAAATACAGCACCAGTCAGGTAGACTGTCCTTAATAAAATATACTGAGCATGTCCATTACATAGCACTGGCTCTATTGAGGGTCAAAACAATACCTTGTTCAGAGTAGATGCTCAATAAATACTTGTTAGTTATATTAATGTGTCCATTTTATTGGAGCCTCCCATTCCCACCCCCACCTCATCCCTCTCCAAAGAAAAAATTTTTGTATTGGAAACAATTTTTAAATATTTATTTATAATCTCTCTTAATATCATCCTCACATCTAGAATGGCTATAACTGAACTCAGTTACACAGCAAACTGAAGCTTTCTTTTAATCTAGGAGCAGCCAAGCTTTGATAACTTTCAGTCCATCCTGCCTGCTTCTTGTCTGCTGTACCAGTGCCCTGACTAGGGGCTCTTGGTAATAAAGTGTTTATGGGTCTTCTATCCACAGATGCAGCTCTCTCGGTTGCCCCATCACCCTGCCTGTTTCAGGGTGTGGAGGAGAGGGAGCTGGAACCCACAAAAGGTTTCAGCCCCAGGTGCTCAGCAGGTGGGCCCCAGGTGAGCTCCAGACTCCTGGGTTCAGTAGAGATACTCTGTTCTTTTGTTTGATCACCAGTTTTTTTCTCTGCCTGTTTGTTTTTCTGGTTTGGTTTCCTGTCCTGTTCATTAGTCAGTTAGTTCTTCCTTGTTTGTTCTGCGTCTCTTGTGTGTTTCTGCAGATTACCTCTCTCCTCAGCACGGGAAGGCTGATGTCTTTTGTTCCTCACAATTTGCTTTACCGTGGTGGCAGGGAGCGGTTGGACACAGGTCTACATGTTTGATGTACAGGGGAGGTTATAGACTCACCTGGTGAGTATGATCAGTTTATAGAAATGGTGAAATTCTTGGTAGAGGGGCTATCCTTCCTTTTTGACCTCAAGTCTTCAAAGTGATTTCTAAAGAGAAATCTTGGGGATGAGAAGTTGACTCTCTCAAGTGGTAAATTGGTATGCTATGCTTTGTTTTGCTTTCATTTTTTGAATTGTTAATGAAACACTCTCTTTACCAGGGAAATATATACCTGTGATGTCTAAAAAGACACACATGAAAACAAAATGATATACAAAACTGCTCTCTGAATAGTAGTTCCTGTAATCAACTGCAAAAAGGAGTGAGAGATATTTGTGATTCCAGCTGATATAGAATCATTTGTTACTGGTAAGAACCATTATTTAATTTGTAATTTAAATATTGGGACAAAAGTAGAATGAGATGATTTTTAAGTCTCACTGTCTCTTTTTGAGCTTGAGTTTCAATTTAATTTGAATAGACCCAGGCTGAATCAAATAAGAAATTTGGGCTCACAAAAGACTCCTAATTATTACAGACTGCCACTAATTTGGAATTTTTCAGTATTTGGAATCATTCTGATGCACAAAACTAGAATGTACTTTGTATACTCTGAGAAAAAAGCAAACTTATAATTTTGAATATAAAATGTGGCTATCGAAGTGTTTAGGTAAAACCGCTTCTGAGTCCCTTGAATAGTATTCCCAACTTCCTGAGTCATAGGAGAAAAATGGAACAATCCCCATTCCTAAAATTCTAATGCAGTAGGTCTAGGGTGGGAACAAGAAAGCTATTTTTAGCAAATTCGCCTCAGATGATATTCACTCAAATTTTGCAAACCCTGCTCTAGAGACATTGACTGATAATTTCTATAAAAATTACAAACCAGTAGCCTCTGTTGAGAAAACCAACTTTCCTTTATCCTAACCTTATTGTAGTTATTGGTTACGCCTGAAAATAATAATTCAGCCCCAATAGCAAGCTTTTCTGTCAGCACCTCAGTGTGCAAAAGATTGGCCCTAGGCATTGAGGATTCATAAATAAGCAGGATATAGCTTTTGTCCTTGAAGAGTTAATAATCTAATGTAAGTTGCATTTATTAATTCAATAATTCTGAAGAATCTTGAATAAAATTTTACTGCCTTATCTATTCATTAAACCAATTATCCTGGGAGTTTCTACTCAATGCCAGGCATTGGGCTAGATGCTGGCTTTGTGTGTAAATTAAAATATCTCCCTGTCTTCAAAGAGCAAGTACAGAGAAAGTCAAGTGAGGGACAAGTGACAGTTCAGGCTTCCCCTGCTGGGATAGGGGCAGGTCCAGAGTGCTGCGAGAACTCTGAGACAGAAAGGATCTTCGACCTCGCCAAGCGTGTGCGTGGGCATGTGTGTGTCTGGGTATGTACCTGGGGGCTACGCAGGGCCTAGTAGGTAAATAGAACTTACTGAGGTAAGGCAGGCGGGGAAGAGTGTTTTTAGCAATAAGGCATAACACGAGTAAAGGCATAAGAGACCTGTGCATTGGGTGGTATCCAGTCCTTGAATAAGACCAGAGGCATAAACTTCCTCCTTCCTAGGACTGCTAGCGCGCACTCTCCTTTTAGAGTTCAGATATTAGCCTGCTGGGAGCAGTGCCAAACCAAACCAAACTGTACTGCATTAAAAAGGAAAGTTATCTGTGCACTTATAGGCCAGAATTTAATTCCATGTTGGAATTTCGTTGTAAAGCTATTGCTTTGGATAAGAAAAGAGACCTAATATATAATCAGGTAAATTCCCGAGAGAGGGGCAGACAGGCAGGGGAAGGAGAGGGGACAGAGGGAAGGAGAAGGGAGGAGAGGTGACATATACTTTCACACCTCCAGAGTTCAAATCATTGTATCAGTTCTGTGACTTAAATGTAATACTAAGAATACATTTCCCCACAATTTTCAATAATAGTATAAAATTACATTTCTATACCTGCCTATTTGTTGTCTCTAAACAAAGTTGTTTTTGCCTTTAACAGTTCCTGTGTAAACTTGTTTTACTAATAAAACCAGGATCCCTTTAGTTTCATCCATTTGCACCCTCTCTCAGTTTTGCCCCTTTAAATCATCCATGATTTTAGTCAGAGCAAAAGGAAATAAGTAAGTGTTTGAGTTGGAAATGACTCTAATATACCCCATAGTCCAAAATATTGCAAGAGAATCCAATTTTATTATAATTATTTACAACATATTGAAGTAATATAGTTTTAATAGTGGGGTAAAAGTGTTTATGAATCTTTTTTTACATATTAAGGGTTTGGAATTTTAAGGTTGGAATAATTGATCATAATTTATAGCTATAAAATATCTGTCAAGGGTTACCCTGTTCTCATTAGCTATACATACTATATCAGAAATCACCCTTCAGAAATTGAGAGTCAGATAATCGGGTCTCTCTCGAAAAACTGCCTCAGGGAAGCTATTAAAGAATGTATTTTATTTCATGTCAATCAATCCCTGTTGTAGACATCATGTTACTTTCTTTACAAATCAGACAGAATTCTGCTGCAATGAATTTCAAACAGAAAATAATAGTAAAACATCACTTTGGTTTTCCTTCAGTCAGGGGATCAATCAAACATTTATTGAAATACAAATATACAAATATTTGTTGAGCCCAGTAACTGTTAGGAAGGTCCACATCCTCAAGGGTCTCGTTTGGTACCTACGTAGCGCTGCAATCAATGCTTTGGGAAGTTTAAAAGACATGCTAAGATATAGCCCTATTGTTAAAAAGCAAATAATCTGGTTGAAAGGATCAAACTAACACAAATGGAACTATTATTAAGAAAAATAAGACGGGCACTCTGTGGCTTTGGTACACCCTGGAGTGGACTATTGCTGTTGGTGAGTTGTGAAAACCAAGGCTAGAAACCGAGGGTGTGGGGCTGGATTACAGACCACCTGGAAAGTTACACAGAGATGCTGTTAGCAGTAGGGGGGCACTGGGGGCTCCTCGGTCGGGGGTGACGATATGAAATGGCACTTTAGGGGGATATTTAGCTCTCTAGTTATTTCCTCCCTCCTCTCACTCATTTGGGAGCTCAGGAATAGTATAAATTACATATCCCAAAAGTTGTCATCTGACCTAAAGGACTATGAAATGTAAAGCACAGACCCCACTCCCTGCCATGAAGCACTGCAGGATTGTAAACCTTGGACTCACACTCCCGGGTGGCAGAGCCAATGGCTCATGGGATTAAAGTCTAAATAAAAAGGCCCTAGATGACTTTAGACCTCTGATGGATAAACTTTAATCTAATAAAGATGGCTGCAATTAGTAACAGTAGCTAAAAACAAGAAACCTGCTTGTTTCTGTAATCAACTTGTCCTGTAAAAAAGGTTAATAAATGTATAAATATGTGCCAGTCCTTTCTAATTCTCATGGCTTTGGCAGGCATCACTCATCGATCACAGAATTCTTCCTTGCTGTTTTCTGCCAAGCCTCGCAATACTTCTCAAAAGATCTATAGAAAGCTACTACCAGTTGGTTGTAGTTGGCCCTGGAGATAAAAACTGTTTGCCTAAGAAAATGGTGATAAATTCACCCAATTAGCTGTGTCCACTCACTACAATATATATTTTTTTTTAAATCACAAAATCTTTATGACCCATGGTGTATGGTTTAGCACTAAAAGAAAGAGTTGGGTGGTTTCCAAACTCCTCTCATATTTAGAAGCTAATATATTGAAAGAGTGATTTGCAACACCCGTAAAGTTCATAGTTCACGTAAACAAGCACAAGAAATCTAGGAACACCTCAGTGGAGAACTCAAGAATGGAATCCAAGTGACAAGGGGGCCACAGCGAAGACCTGTCTTCTCCTGTCCTTCCAGTGTCTGCTGAATGAAAATTAAAGAGTATAAAGTGCCCCTGTGATCAACAGATGTTCACTGCTGAAGACGCTGATGATAGTCCAGAATTACTGAGTATTCACCATGTGCTAGATACTCACCTAAAAACTTCCCAACGTTATCTCATGTAATCTTCATTACAGCTCTATGCATGGCTATAATATCCTTATTGCACAGATCAGGGAATTAAGATTCAGAGAAATTAAGTAACTTTTCCAAGATCATTCAACTATCAAGTGTTGGAAGCATGATTTGAAGTAGAGGCTGTTTGATTCCTCTTCCAGTGTTGCCCAACGGAATTGTCTGTGCCAATGGAAACATTCTATATCTGTGCTATCCGATACAAAGCTACTAGCCACATGTGGCTGTTAAGCACTTGAAATGTGACTAATCCAATTGAATAACTAAATTTTAATTTCATTTAATTTAAATATAAAGAGCTATGTGTGGCCAGTGAATACCATATTGGATAGCACAGTACTGGGCTATGAACTCCATGAGGGCAGGTAACACATATGTTTTACTGGTTACTGTATCCTCAACTTAGCACAGTGCCCTAGTATATATTAGATACACAACAATATTTTTAAATGAACAAGTTTAAAATTTGTGCACATAATTCATGTAGAAGTCATGTCCTTGAAATGCCAACCCGTTGGAAAATTCACTCAGGTTTTTCATGATTTGAAACTCACCAGGATAATCTAGGATAATATAGGATATATTATAAAATAATGTTAATTACCTATGTCAGTATATAAGAAAAAATTAATCAAAATAAACCAAATTTGTAAAGAAAAATTTTACCTGTAAATCAGAGGACAAAACCTCATTCTTCTTTTTGTCTTTCTCAGCAGAAGAAAATGAATTTTTACTTGATATAAAGAAGCCAAGTAAAATTAGAAGTTTCTTGCCCCTTTTTCCAAATACAGTAGACAACCATCTCTCTCAGTAAATGTTTATAAGTATGGCAGTTTCCATCACTGGATCCAAAAGAAAGTTAAGATGAAGTTTAAGTATATGTGGATAATTCCAAAGGAATGCCTTAAAAAGAGAAAAATGCAATGCATAATTGTTTTGCCCACATGGTGCCAAAGAGCTAGACTTATCTGCCACATAAAAAATATAATTTTATAGATAGCCTTAATAAAAAATTTTACTAAGATAAAATAAGGTCAATTTTAATATCAGATGTAACTAGGATGGTAACTATAGACAGTTTGTAAAGGTACTGTGAGAAACTGCCAAATTTTTCAAAGGCACGAAAGTCTCCTGATACTTCAACCTTTGATCAAGTTTCTATGAAACTTCCATACTTTAATGGACATAAAAACCATCCAGGAAGCTTGCTGAAAATGCAAATTCCCATTTGCCATTCACAGAGATTATGATTCAAATGGTCTTGGGAAGAGCCCAGCAATCTGCATTTAAGCCACTCTTACCATTTTGGTCTGTGAACTACACTTTGAAAATACCGTAAATGCTTCTAAGATAATTCTGTTAAGGAAGGAGGAAGAACATTTACTTGATGAAATGTCTCCTTTTCCAGGAGCCATGCAGAATTGATAAGCTTGGTTAATGGCACGTATTGTGAACTGACTTGCCACATATGTTCCATCACTTTTGTCCCCGCTACTACCACTTTGCAGCTCAAGGATCATTGAGCCCTTATCCCCAGTTCCAGACGTGAACACCGCATTGCTCGTTCCCATCACAAACATAACCTCAACTAGGCCTGTCAGAGTGAAATTCAGGGTTTTTGTTTGGTCAGGAGAAAAATAGCCTGCCTCTCTCTCTCTCTGTCTCTGAGTGTGTGTCTCTCTCTATATATATACATATATACAGATACATATATAGAGAGATAAAATATATGTATATATTTATATATCTATCTACATCTATCTGTATATATATATATATAGAGAGAGAGAGACAGAATGCAGTCCCAGGAGCTGTTGGCAGCCATCTTGCAACCATGTGTGAAACCAGTCTCAGGATAAAACCAACACCATGAGCAAAAGGCAGAGCAAAGGGGCAGAGCCTTAGAAACATTGTTAAGCTGGATCAAACCAATCTTGAAGCATGCACTACCTCTTGATTTCTCAGTTATGCAAATCAATAAATTCTCCCATTGTTTTAAACAGTTTAAGTTTTTTATTTGGAACATTAGAAAGACCTGATTGATGCAGGCTACCATTTCTTATTCTATGCACCCATTTTTCTTTCTTAGTTTTTGCTCTCTATGTCTCCAACATGTTTTGCATTCCTTCTCTAGCACCGAGGTAAGCATTGTGTAAGGGCATGGCTGAATGTTTAAGTTCTCACTACTCATTCACCCCACTATTCAATTGCTACTGATTCCCTTGCTATTCCCCTTCTTCCCCTGACACTTTCTCTTCTCACTAGAACTGAGCCATCAGATATACAAGTACTTCTACCTCCAGGCAAAAGAGAGCTATTAAAACCCTTTGACTGATTTAATGAAGTCCATATCTTGACAAGAAACTGCCTTTCCAAAGGCTTGATGAATGCATTAGCTCCCTCTCAGAACTCTCTGTGCACTTTTATTCTGGCTGCTCTAGGATTTTAGGTGCATTTCAAAAGCATTTAGACATTCTTCACCCTTTGGTTCTTTTATGCAATATCTTTTCATATTTTGTCTTGTCACAGTAGAAAAAGATGAAGATGCAGAGGAAACCACAGTGGACATCCAACAGAAGTCAGACGGCCCCTCTCAGGGGCCTCAGGCAGTTGAATAGATGAGCCCACCAAAGAAAAACCCAGGGCTGGCAATCCCTCTGTGCAAGAAGTAGCAACTGTGGGGTTCTCTGCTGTGAAGACAAAGCAGAAAAATCAACTCTCTTTTTTTCCCCCTTTCACTTAAGGAGATGAGAGCATAGGAAATTTTTAAAAATCAATAGTAGAACTGAATCCAGGAAGTTTGCAAGGCAGAAAGAAAAAAAAAAAGTCAAATAGAAATTAAACCAATTTTTTTCACAACTTTGGGAGTATAGATAGGAGAACCTTAACTAAAAACCTCCTTCTAAGTATTTCATGGGCCAAAGAGGGATTGAAAGAACTAAGGACTACAGAATATTTTCATTAATCTCCTGTTTCCAAAGGAAAGGCCAAAGGAAAAGCCAAAGAAATCAAGTGTTCATCTAGAGAAATGTTATCACCAAACTTATTTGTCTGTCCATTTATTTAGTTGTTGCTGTCTGCTTTATCACTTATATAATGTTAACATTCTTTTAAAATGGGCAGATGGACTTCATTCAAGTTCTGACAGTAACTCTTTGTTACTGGTACAAATGGCTTCAGAGGTATTTAATTACCATTAGTAGTCATCTGTTTGCTCCTAGCTGGTGACATTTGGAACAGTAAGCAGGCAGAATTCTTTGTGTCCAGTGAGTTCATAGAAAGTTAAACCTACTTTTGACAACAAACTCAAGCTTAGCTACCATTAACCCCCCTCTTCAGTTACTGGATGATGTGTTTGAACAGTATGAATGATTAATGAAGGCTAAATAGTCCAGTTTCTATCTTAAAACCTTTTTGTTAACTGCCAGATAGCTGAGTGACTGGCAAGGTGAGTTGAGCTCAAGTAAGTATTCATGCAATCTGTTATTTGTACTCTAAAACAAGCAAACAAACAAAACATTAACTTGTCAGTTATTTATTTTCAAAAGATGTAATAAATTAAAAACTCTCATCCTTATGCTTTTCCCTTTCATAGACTCACACCAAGAACAATGAATCTTTGCCAGTTTGGCATCTGAAAGCAAATTTCACTTGTATGTCCAAGTGCATAATTGTTTTCTCTCAAGGAAACCAAGATAAAATACTGTCAACTGGAAAAAACCCATCACAAAGCTCCTACAAGTAGCCTGTGAATTTTCCCTGCTGTAAATTCTAGGATTGCTCTTAGCAAAAGGACAACATCTCATCCATTAAGGTGAGAAAACCACTTATGTCTGATAACTTGCTAGAGATAGGCAGGTGTAGAAAGATGCTTAGGGCATTTGCCGGTTGGTCTGTAAGAGGCATCCCTACTGCTAACTCCTCTGGAGACGTCTCTTACAAAAGAGATTATGGAGAGGCCAGACGAAGCTGGAAGCTGAAATGAGGCCGAGATTAAAAACACATGCAGAGGTCCAAAAAAGAGTGAAGATGACCACTGACTTCAAGAAAGGGAATTACACAGGACAAGGAAGTGGGATTTGTAAGGAGATATCGCAATCTGGGAACATAGTTAAAACATATTTTTACATACATTTTTAGAGATTTCTTTAGCTATGCCTTAAATTTCCTCTTCACATTTACAACTTCATGGCATTTAGGGCATCGCTTACGACATACCTGGTCACCCAAACAGCCCGGAACTTGACATCCTTAGCGAGGGACATAGACACGTCTACCCAACAACAGCTGCCAAAACAAACAAACAAAACCCTGTTATTTCTTGTTTGATGTTCTGTTTGACATGTATCCCTAACAGTCTAGAAACTGTTTCCAAGTGAAGTGCCTAGTGGTATTTTAAATTAATTATTCCACACCACTCATTTTCTGGTGTGTTTTAGCCGTCGTTTTCATCAATCATGTGTTGATACAGCCCGGGTATCTCCCTCCAAAGAGAAGAAAGTAAAGTAAGATCAGAATTAGTATTTTCTAAAGAGAATTCACAGGTCTGCCTCATGCAGTGATTGATTCCACAAACGTTTTGGGAACACTTACTATGTGCCAGACAACATGTGAGGCACTAGGGGCACAGAGATGGTTAACACCCAGCCTCTGCCCACAAGGATCCCAATGTCTGTCTTGAGAGACAGACATGTCAGGGTACCAGCGATACAGAGGTCACTGTGGGAGGGCAGAAGACGGATTTTTAAAAGCCATCCTGGAATGGGGACTGTGGGTTTAAAGAAGGATTCCAGAGAAACCAAAGTTAAGCTGGGCTGTGCAGTGTGGCCGCCCCCGGATTTCAGACACTCCTGGGGCTGCACTCATTTACCTGGTCCTCTGCCTTACCTGGAGGACCTGGAGGACCTGGGGGCCCCTCCTCTGTGTCTGACACAGGAAAGGGTTGTCAGAGGAAACCAGGGCCCACAGTCCTGCCCAGAGTCCAAAGAAACACTATTCTGATGTCGGATTATCTTTAAATTCCATGTGTGACACCTGTGGAAATGAGCAACAGTTGAATGAGCAGGATATACAAAATGCAAGAAAGAAAGATAGGAAGGGAGGATGGACGGACGGAAGGAAGGGAGGGAGGGAGGGAGGGGAGGGAGGAAAGGAGAATAAAGTAAAAAATGTCACTCTGGCCCTGGCCTGTGTGGCTCAGTTAGTTGGAGCATTGTCCAGTAAACCAAAAGGTTGCGGGTTTGATTCCTGGTCAGGGCACCTACTTAGGTCGCAGGTTCAGTCCTGGTCACGGTGTGTGTGAGAAGCAACCAATCACTGTTTCTCTCTCACCTCCATGTTTCCCTCCCTCTCTCCCTCCCTTCCCCTCCCTCTAAAATCAATAAACATGTCCTCTGGAGAGGATAAAAAAAAAAGTCACTCTGAAAGGAGGGAAGGGAAAGGGGAAACTACACCACCCAGATGACCTAAAACACCAACCTTGAGCAGAGCTTGTACGTGTTAATAATGCTTGACACAGCTCAGGGCATGCAGACAGAGCCCAGGAACAGCACATTGTAAATGTGTGGTGGGTTAGAAAGAGGATTTTGCACAACCAGCAAATCATATAAATTCTGATGAAGGCCTGATTAGCCTTCAAGTGTGGGAATCTTCACCCCAGTGGATGTGTAGCCAACTGGACAGCTCATAAGGTAAGCCAGAGGGAAGGAATTCCCGGGGGCCAATCCTCTTAAACCTGACAACCACTGACTGGAGATGGAGGCAGGGGGAAAGGAACGAGGCAGGCTGAGTCTGCGAAGTGGAGGGGAGGGGATGTGGGCCACCCAGAAAGCATAAAGGGCACACCCGTTTCAGCACACTGATGGCCTGTAATTGGACAATTTTGCTCTTGGCAAAGGCCTTTGTCTCAACGGTTTCTTTATTAGAGGCTTCAATATTAGCTCTTACAATAACTAAGGATCTCACCAGAAAGAAGAAACACTTTTAAAATCAAAGGAAGCTTAAATTTGGATGCAAAGGTTTACCCAATACTATTAAGCTCAGTTTGGGGCTGGATTATGGAAAGGAAACAATTCTGGAAGGAACAAGTGAGTGGGTTCTGCCTAGAACGGGCCAGTGCTCAGAAATCCCGGAAGTGAGACAGACAGGGCCTCCCCTGGGTGGGTTGCCAGGGGAAAGCCTGGACTGGGTGGGACATCTCGTTCCATGTCCCCAGCGTCATCAGTGCCTGGAGGAACGGAGCCAGCAGCTCTCCACTCAATGCCTCTTTCCGTTTCACTGGCTGCATGACTTTCGGAAAACTATTTGTCCTTTTCTAGGCCTCAACTTGCACATCTGCAAAATGAGCCAAGGAAGAAAATATCTACCCCCCACACAGTTGTGACATAATCCACTTAGAGTGTGAGGGCTGTAAGTGTCGTGTAAGTATTCAAGAAGCAAGATAATAATATTGCCAAACCCTAGAACCTTCTGTGACTTCAGTACTGTGACCTGGCAAGCAGATGAGGAAACTGAATGTGAGACCGTCCGGATAAATTCCTGAAGGCCACGAAGCTGTCCCATGGCAGAGTCAGAGTTTGCACCCATGGAAATGGCTATTTCCATGGCTATTTTTTCCCATTAATCTCATGCTACACTCACTGATTTATTTTCAGTTGGTCCCCTTGCTTTGTTTCTATATAAATATGTCTGAATTTATGTATACTCATTCCCAGAAATTCTGCTTTGGCCTACAGCTTCAAGGATCTATAATGCAAGGCCACTTGAATGTTTCCCATTTTCTGTGAACACACCCACAGCACCCCCATAGCAGCGCCTGGGAGGATGTACCCTCATTACTTGAAAGAGCTGCAATAACTTGGATCAGTCCTGCCAAGGATCAGGGACCCACAAAACTGGTTCTCAAGGAACCAGTTCTAAATAATGGTAATATTATTTACTCTGCAATCTGGGTAGTGTGCATAGACCATAGAATGTGCAGACAGGAAGGGATGGCAAGACATGTTTCCGGCTTGGCCAATTTTTACTGCTTTCTGCAAGGTCGGACCCATTCCAAAAAGGCTGTTGTGTTCTGTGAGGAAAACTAAGGACCAAAGAGAATACATTCATCAGAACCTACCCAAAACAAAGGGTTCCCTCTGCCTTAAGTCCCTTAAGCTTCTCAGAGAAAAGGTGTCATTAGAGGTGAAACGTGCAGTTGGTATTAAGCCTTTGGCCCAGCACGATCACTGTAAACATGCTCATCACTTTCCTGTTCAACTGTCCTTTGCTGCTTTGTTTTAAGATCCTTGCTTCCTCACGTGCCTGGGATGCTTTCAGCTTGCTTATGAACTCTCTCAGGCAGCAGTGTTTTGTTTTGTTTCTAATTTAATCCTGGTTTTGTTGAAAGGACATGAAATTTGTATCTGAGAAGAATGTTTTGCAAAACTAAAAGTAGCCTAAGCAAAAAAGGAAAATGTATTATTTCACATAACAAGAGGCTGAGGCTAAGGCAGTCCTAGGCCAGAGAATTCAGAAATTCAAGTGCACCATCCTAGACACAGGTACTTTTCCTCTTTCCTTCCTCTTAATGTCAGCAGGTCATCACATCTCTCCGGATTAAAGGCAGCAATGCCATCCAAAGGCCAAAGAGTGTCTCTCTTCTGTGAACCTATTTTAAAGAGCAAGAAGAATCTTTCCAGAAGCCTCCAGAGCAGGCTACCCTTCATGTTTCATTGGCCATGTTTGGGTCATTGGCCACTCTCAAATCCATCACTGGCAAGAGGTCACTAGACTAGTCAAGGTTGACTGCCTGGGACTGGTAATAAAGCCAGAGTGGCAATGGATGTTGACTAGGACACCAACAATGTCCCTGTGACACTGAAGTTCTACAGCCCTATGTTTGCATCCAGGCTCACCATTTACAAACCTAGGCAATTTTACCTCTTGCAATTTTAGTGCCCTCACTCGGAAAATAGGGTTAAAAATACCTACTGCAAAGGTTGGTGAGGATTAAACAAGGTCCTGTTTGTGAAAAGTACAGCACAGTGCATGGCACATAACAGTTACTTAATGCCGATTGGTTTCTCCTGCTTTTCTTTTTGCCTCCCTTTTGGAAAGCTTTCAGTGTACATGTTGCCATTAGAACTAGAGGACTTTCCCTTGTCTCTTCATGTCTGTAGTAAGTTCTTCTGCCTCCTCTGTGATTTCTGGTTTCACAACACGATTAATAAGGCTTTTAAGAATGTAATTATCAGTTGTTATATACCACTAGTAGAGTAACTGATATACGTGTAGTATAAAACAATATTGACCCGAAGTTCATTCTGTTGTCGTATTTGACCCTGATAATGTGGTCAATCAGGGATGCTACAATTAAAGGTAATGAACCAATTTATTTCTTTGTAATTTGTTATGTTTAATAAGCAAGAGTCTTCCATGCACTTTGTCCAGTTAATAAACCCACACATTAATCTTGATCAACTGCCAGCAAGTGTTTAATGAGGCCTAGTTGCATGCTTTAAGATCCCCTTTGCTCTATTTACTATTTGTGGTGAAACTTAAGAAAGGGAAATTTATATATTTTGTCACTAAAAAAGTTTTCTTGCTGCCCTAAAAAAGAGGCAAGTATTCTGTTTACATAACAGAACACAAAAAGGGCTAATGAGGATGCATTGGTTTAAGTCACTATTAAGAGACACACAATTATTTTTAAAAATCAAAGATAATCTTTAATATGCATGAGTTGTAACAGCTCTTAAGTAAATGCTTCAGAAAATGTTTATTCTGCATCAGCAGAGCTGATGCTTTTTTAACTTTCTTTACTATTTCTAAAGTTTTTCAATATCCAAGGAGAAAATTCATTAGTTCTTAATCAGTCTGTCATTTATTGAGAACCTACTATGTGCCACACCATGCTACATGAAGCAGAAGGCACAGAAGTCGAGGAAGACCAAGTCCTGGCTCTGGAGGGTGACAGTCCAGTTAGAGAGAGAAGACACATAGAGTCAGCTTGAACAATGCAGGACAGGAATGCGGAGTGAGAGGAGAATTGCAATGGCTTCTGCAACTGTCACAGCTAGCTGGTGGCCTTGGGCAAACTCTCTATCTTCTTTGGGTTTCTGATTCTCTCCTTTGTAAAATGGGTGATTTTAACCAGAGCATGCCAAAAGCTGGTCAGAATCTAAAATGTGGTTCTCAAAGTGGTCCAAAAACTCACTGAAAGCTGGAGTAGTTGGCAAAGTTTCATCAAGATGAGCTACAGTAGAGGTGGCTTTGAAGGATGAAGAAGATGGGCCTGTGTGGACAGAGTATGGGAGAAGGGACACATTCAGGGTAGCAGGAATTGGAAGGAACAAGCAATGATTCTGGGGTCATGACTGTCACCTTAGTTGGTGTAAGAGAATGTGCTGGGCAATCACCATAGGAAATCCAAGTGATCAATAAGTGTGCCGCCAGATACGAGGCTGAGCAAGTTAGCTCTGATGTCACTAGTATGTCAGAGGCTTCACCCTCTTACCTCCTTCTTAATTTTCACCCATTTTCTCTTCCTCCTCTTTTTCCTGCTTCCTCATCTTGGTATTTTTCTTCTTTCCCTTGTCTTCTTCTCCATGTTTCCTTCTTTCTATTATAATGGCATTTATAGTTTACAAAGTACTTTTCCCTGTATGATGATTTTTAATAAGAACATAATTTATACCATTCTCTGACTTCTCAGAATTCAGACTCTGGAGCTAGAAAACACGGCTTTGAGTCCCTAGTTATGCCATTTACCAGCTGTCTGGTCTTAGACAAATTCTATTCTTTGTATTTTAATGTCCTTTTCTGCCAAATGAAGATAAAATGATACCCACTTCACAGAGTTGTAAGAATTAAATTAATAACTAAAGCACTTATGACAGTGCAGGGCACTTGGTAGATTCTAGGTGTATTAACTATTATTTGGAAAAGACCTATCAGTTCAGTTTCTCTTCTGCCTGTGTGGGTCATAATATGTACGATTTTCTAAGTTTTTGTGTCCAACATTCACAGTGTGTTACCTATTAACAACTTTTACTTGAGCGACTTGGAGCACCATCTGAGTTATCATTTAAATGTGCTAACCGAAATTTCAAGAACATTTTAAAGTCTTCTGAGCAAGGCCACAGCCTGAAGTTACAGGCGTTTTAATTGGTTTCACCTCCTCTGCCCCATGACCCAGAAATCTCTAGCCGCACCATGGCAGCCTCCCGCTCCCTCTCACAGGTCCGACTTTGCTTGCTACTATTTAAAGTTTATGAGTCATGCTCCCTCTGTTTGAACTCCTGAAGCTTCTGAAACTAAGTGAATAATTATCAAGATGCAATTGTCACGGTTTATGAAACATACCGTAAGACAATTGCTTTTCCTTTTTCTATGAACCTGTTTTATTCCCAGTTGCCTCCCAGTTGCAGCCATGAGCCTGAAGAAAATATCAGCTACTCCCCTAATGAACAGAGAAAACCATTCTTAGGATCAAGAAGCCTGACCTCTGGTGAGCAAACCCCTCCTCCTTTAAAAGTTGGTGAGAGTATGCAAATGACAACCTTTTCTGGGCACTAACTTTCAGGCTTGCCTTCCTGCTCTGCCCCATCCGTTGCCTCAGTGGGAGCCCCTGGCATGAATGTCAATGAGAAAGGAGCTAGTGCTGGAAGCCCTCGGTAACACGGTGAGGCTGCTCCTCTACGCAAAAGCATCATGTTCTCAGTGATGAGCTCTTTCCTTCAACATCTTGGCCATATTCTGATTCTTTCCATTAGGGCAAATATTAAACCTCATTCTACAGGCTATAGAGTGATTAGACTCAGCACATTAAAAAAAATTGAAGAAACATTGAAATAAAAGCAGATCAATCTTAATCATTTGTTATTTTCTCTCCAGTTTTATTTACCATTGCATTTTTAAATTTCAGAGAGGGCCAGTCCACTCCCTGCTTTCAAATCATTTCCTCTCCTAATGTCTACAGTCCTGATTTCTTATTCATTCATTAATTCATTCATTTATTCAAAAATGAAAAGGTGCCTAAAAATAAGCTGATCATGCTCTCCTTTGACCCAAACAAAATAAGTAAAGATTTAAAAATATTCTTCTGTTCATTGTCTGCTGCCTTTAAGATTATCGAAATTTCTTAGCCTGACATATAGAGTCCTTCACAATACTCCCATAATCCACCTCTCCAGCCGCCTATCTCACCGCCTCTGCTATACCCACCTTACACCACAGTGATCATTTCCTCGCTAGTACCCAGAAGTTCCAGGCGCTTCCAGGTCATCACACATTTGATCGCATATTCCAGCTTCTTCAGGTCATTCTTCGCCTGTATACCCCTGCTTATTACTTTACTGCCCAACACTCTCTGCCTTCCCAGGCACTTCTATGAGTGTGTGCTCATGTCAATATTTTAAATCTCTCGTTTTATTATGAATGACTCATTCACATATCTATCTCTCTCTCTAGGATGGAAACTCCTTGAGGGTTCAGATCATGTCTTACTCATCTTTGTATCCGAAGTGCTGTGCATAGAGCCTGGAACACAGCAAGTTGTTATTAGATGTTTGTTGCACAAATGAGTGGAGGGATGGGTGGATGGATGGATGGAGGGATGGATGCATAGATGGATGAATGCATAAAGAAATGAACAAATGGTTTCTATTGCCTCTTGAGTAAGTAAGAGATTAATAATATGTACAAAGTTGTACCCTTATGTATAGAGCTGGATTTTTTCCGCTGTAGATGAAAAGAGATTTAACTCCAGCTAACCTAAGCAAATATCTGATTCACGCAATTGAGAAATTCAGGGATGGAGCTGGGCTCAGAGCCTGCAAGGGACCCATCAGCTTTTCCCCTCAGACACATGCGGACACTCACTCTCTCCTCTCTTCATCTCTCGTCTCTGCTCCGCCCCCTTCTGTTAACTACCGACCTCATTCTCTCCTGCACCTGATGAGCATCCTTCTACTACTGGAACCAGAGAGGCTGGTCAGCCTTGGAATTGTATCATTGTACTTTAATGACCCCAGGAGAAAAGAGAGAATTTCTTTTCCTGGAATTTATCTACCAAACCCCAGTGAAGGATTCTAATTCACTGTCTGATGTGACCAGCACAGTGGGAAACTCTAATGGGCCAGGCCTGGGCCACTTTCTCAGCAATTTCAGCCTGGGGAAGAGGGGCTGGTGCCTCTGATGAGTAGTCCCACAGAATCCCACACAATGAGGGCACGGCCACTACTCAGACAGTAGTAATGTAATTTCATAAAGGGGGAAAGCAATGCTGAGAAGGTAGAAGAACAGATTTCCACCACACCCTGGAGTTTCTTTATGCATGTAAGCTGCAACTCAGCACACTTCAAAATGTCTATCTTCATGTTAAAAGATAGACATTTAAATATTTGCTAAAGAAATTATATAAATAAAAGTAAGAAAAAGACTTAAATGTCAAAAAAACCTTTTTTACTTTTTTTTTGTTTTTGAAGATTTTACCTTCGAATTCATGCCTTTGCTTTAGAGTAGCTCAAATAGAAGTGTCAAAATGAGAATTTCTCCTGAATTTTCTTTACCTCACCATAAATTAAGGAGACTCAGGAATTTCAGCAGGGGTTTTATCCTTTTGAATTTCAGGCTTGTTTTCATCTGTGGCATGTTATTGAAAACATCTGAAATCAGAGCTGCTCCATAGTTCTCTCAAACTTGGCAAGTTAAAAATCTCATCTTCAAGTGCGTTTTTCTCAACTTAATTCTCCCATGCTGCATGCTTGGTGGCCCTGCCCTTTGTCTATTTTTGGCATAACAATACATGGTCTATTTTCCGGAACAATCTTTTTTAAGACCCAGGTTCTTGCTATTCCAAAAGGTAAAGGGTCCCTGGACCAAAATAGGACCACAAGTTCCATTTGGCACCTCTCAGTCAACCTTATCAGCAGAGGCCAGGGATGTTTTTCTCTGAAATTCAGGACTTTTATCAAGACCACAGAGCACAAGTGAATTCTGCAATCTGCTTTTGCAACACTTATGACCTAGAAACCAGCCCCGGTGGTCAGGCTGACCCCTTCGACTGCTCCAAAATCCTCTGCTTGATAACTTCCTAATCTCCCATGACATCTTGAAAACGGATTGCATTTGCTGTTCTTTAATTATTGATGCTTAAGTTGCATCTTCCAAATTCGTTTCTAAGTTACTTTAGGGCAGGAACATACAATGTCTTTCTGTGTTCTGCAGAGTGTTCCCGGATCCCCAGAAAATACTTATTGAATAACTTAGATCTTTTCCATTCTAACAACTCACATAAGACAATCTAAGAGAAAAACTATGACAGAACATATCCAGGCGACGTTCTTCATTCCAGGACCCTTAAGGGTAGCAAACGTGGTTCCAGATTCATGAGCACACTGGACAATGCTTTGGAGCTCTGACAAGGCACTGGGAAATTTTCACTTTGAGATCTTGACCTCCTAACAGTAACAGAACGGTTGCCTAATTGCTGGGAAGATAACCCTTTGGAATAATGTAAATGACAGCCTAACATCCTTGCCATGTCTCTGCATAATCAGCATCTGCCCTAATTATTCCCATGAAAGGTGAATTGCCTTTCTTAAGTTTCTGAAATACAGCCCAAGGTGTCTCACATCACAGTAGTTAGCCACTGGCTGGTCAACTGTTCAGATAAGTAAGTATATTTGGCTATTTTTCAGTGAAGCAATAAAAGGCAGTGTTTATTTTAAAAATTTTTATTAATTATATCCTACCAGTCCCTTTCTCAAGAAGATACTAATAAAGTTTTTCAGTTTAGACAAACTACCTTTGATTCACTTTATGTAAAATTGGGTTGTTTAATATATAAACTTTTGGAAATAATTAGAATTCACACATGGCTTCTTTTTGTAATCAGAATTTTAAAAATTGCACAATATAATTACAATGTACTATAAGAAATAACCTTGTTGCACTGAAATGTTTCTGCCGTAAACAAGTCTATCTTTTAATGGGATATTTGTCAGTGCCTGTATTCAGAGAAGCACTCTCAAGCGAGGCATGTACTCAGAAGTTTGGAAATAATTATATTTCCAAACATAATCTTTTCTAATCATCTCATTTTGTTTTACGTAAAAATAACCTGGGGGTTTCTGAGACAGGTACAATTATCTTTGATCTCAGCTATGAGGTATTATCCTTCCAGAAAATGATTTGGGTGGGGGAAACAAATAACTCATAGGTTGACTTTTCTTTTTCTTTCCCTGAAAATCCTCAATCTAGTTACCAATAAATACACTAGCAAGGAATAGTCTAAATTTAGCTTCTAGCTTTTTAAAGAAGACACGACAGAAAACACTGAATTCATAGTAACATTGAACACCACGTCTGCTCAGTTTCAATACACAGCAGTGTCCACCAGTACACAGATAAGGCTCATTTCAGTTCAACAAACTTTTATGAAGCCCTTAAGTTACAACAAAAACTCTGCTGAGTTTGCGGGGCATTAGCGTGAAGATGACAAGGTTCATGAGAGATAGCTCACTATTTGGGGGAGACATAAAGCAAATATGCAATTCCAGTACAATGATATAGTTATGCCCAAACTGATACAGGAGCACAGAAGAGGCAGGGCTGCTAATGGAGTTCTGAAGGGGTCTTCTGCCAATGCATAGTGCCTGGTCTGAGCCTTGGAGAGGTAAGTGTTTCATACGTGGGAAGGGTGACGGGCAAAAGGAGAAACAAAGACAGCCAGTCCAGTGGTGCAAGGAAATACCTGATGTTTTTGCAACAACATCTCCTGGATTGGGGCAGTGTAGCGAATAGGCCAGCAGGTGTTAGGTCCCAAGGTACCTGTGTACTACAGCTAAGAACCTTGCTTTGCTCCAACTAAGAACCAGTCTCTGGCCAGGCCCTGGTCTTCCAGGATGTTACAGCAATGGGGCCAATCCCAAGCTGAGTTGTTGAATGTTCCTTGAGAACCCCTTTGTAATTAATGCCTCCTCTAGCACTCAGAATCCTGTTCCACTTCATGCATAAAATCCCCAGTGCCTGAAACTGTGGGTCTCGTTTGTTGCCATCCTGTTTAAGGAAAGATTATTGAACACCTGCCACATTTTAGTGGCCGAGGAGATGCACGATAAACAATCAGATCCTGGGTTCAAGGAACTCACAAGCAAGTGTTTATCCTGGATCCCATCTCCGCAGGACTCCACGGCGCTCCAAGGCGGTAACTAGCCAAGATGCCAGACAAAGTCATGCAGTGTTAGGAGGAGAAGACTATTTTCTCAGCCCTCTTTCCCTTTCCAAGTAGCATATACATGTTATGTCAGCAGCCCTCCTAAAGACACTGCCCCTGACTTCAGTCTTAAGAGAAATACAGTCTTTGAAGTATCTAGAACTATCTTCATATTAGCTTCTTTCTTTAGAAGCTTTCAGAGTGTTTTAACATTTAAATCTTCACATTGGTTTATTTTTATTCTCAGGTATGACAAAAAAGAGAGATGTACAAAATATGTAAGCTTTTGGCAAAATGGAAAATGCTGTTCAGTAGGCACTTTGTACCAGCTGGGAGGGGAGAACAGCATTGGCACCAGAAAGCGGGAGGGAGAGTTTGTTCATAAAAAATGGCATCATCAATAAATAATTTCTGAACATTTTCCAGGTGCAAGATGCTGCAGATACAAAGGAATCTGATAAGTCGTGTGTGTCCTCAGCGGGCTGACCTCTCCCTGGGAGGCACTAAGCCTGCGGGCAGGAGCGTGGGAGGTGGGGCTGAGAAGAGGAAGCACAGAGCTGGAGGTGTGAGAAGGCTTCCCTGACAGGAATGCTGAGCAGCAATATCAGGCCTGGGAGACAGAGCGCAATGAAGAGGATACTGTGTCACCCAGAGAATGAGCTCCACCAGCCCTGTTGGCTAGAGTGTGAAACCCAAGAACTTTCAGGAACCAGCCATGGCCAAGGGTGAAGACATTCTTCCTGCTCCGGCAGGAGTCAACTGCTCTCCGAAGGATTTCAGTGGGCAGGTCCTCCTGGAGAGGCTGTGGCCTGGAGCCAGGGTGCTGAAGTTGCCTTAAAGCTCCTCATAGTTTAAGGCCCTATCTCCAGGCCCTGAGGATTTCTCACAATTCAGCTCACGTTCCGAAAGTTGTAATTAGCTATGGTAAGGCAGACTCAATAATTTGTTCATTTAAATGGGGACTTTCCCAGCTTGGGACAGAATCACCCTAGCTATTAAGCTGGAGTACCTGACTCATGGCCGTGTGTGATTCCTATTGCTGTTTTAGCATATTTTTGTCAAACACCCTTTAATAATGAGAAAAATCAGAGATATTTAAGGGAATGACCAATAAACGCTGAGACAGGGAAGCCAAGTTTTTCAGCTAGAACGAATCCAATTGAAATGCTGTTGCTAAAATAATCCAAGATATCATAGAATCCCTATTTTTAAGTAAATAAAACCCAGCTGCAATTCACCCTAGACCACAACGCACAGAGCCGCCCAGGTGAGAAGCAGTTGGACTGCAGCCACGCTTGCTCCTTTGTGACTTCTGGACTGGGGCTACCTGCTCTGTCTCCTCTGTGCTTCCTCTGTCCTTGGCCTCTGCCCGCTGGCAGTCACTGAGTCTTTTCCTGGTTCCCGAGTTTCAGTCAATCCGCACAATCACTGTCTGTATCTTTTGCCCACCCCCACCCTCTGTAAATTTCACGTATACCATCAGCCTATAAATCAAGTCAAATAATCCCAAACACAATCTTTAAGTTTGGTAAAAATCTTCCTAGCCATTTTTATCTGATGTGGTAAGCAATAAACAGGCTGCAATTTAATATAATTTACAGAGATTATTGGGAAGTATAAAAAGATTCTTTCCCTGAGATCTCTCATTTGTGAAGGAAAGTTTTGCCTTCAGGGCAGAGTTGAAGCATTAAAAAGCTAAAACTTTACATAGAAGCCAGGAAGCCCTTTTATTTGAGAGATAACCCAGTGTGAAAGCAAAACTTAGATTTTGGAGTCTGACAGATTTGAGTTTGACCTAGCTACGTGACCTTGGAACTATATTTACTTATCACGGGGACCAAAATATTCTGGGGGAAAGGTGGTGACATTCTCTACCTATTTATTTTACTATTACCCAAAAGAAAGTTCTTCTAGAAGAATTTCTCTGGAAGCATACACTGTAAACGTATGACATTGCTTTAATTGCAAAAGTTTGTTCAGGTGAGCTAATCGGAGGATTAGTGAGCCATCTTCATTATGACGTAAGTTACCATAAACTTCCTCTTGTTACAGAGTTAGACACTGCCATTATCCAACTCAACAAAAATAAGGAATACTCTTAAAGTCACTGTGCCATGTCGCTTCCTGCGTGGTGGGACGCATTCTCCGGCCGGCAGATACAATGAGGACTGTTAGCACAGTCGAGGGATGAAAGCACCATTGTTTCCCCAAGTCTGTGGCAGCAGCTGAATAATGGTGTTTTCTTATGGACAGGAGCAGGTTTGCTTTCAGAGCATTTCTCTGTATTTTCCTTGGATCCAGGGCTTGTCAGCAAGGATACCCTAAAACCCGAGGATAAGACTCAATCAGCTAAATAACTCAACACTCATAGGAAGGGTGGTTTTCAAAGACAATTAAGAAGCTGTTTGTAATTTGAGCTTCTGAAACCACTTAGGAAGTTCACCAAGCTGGAGAAAAGCATGAGTGTCTCCCTTTGTGACCAGGTTGCCTAATGAGGTGGATGGCCCCGTGGCGGGGGGTGCCTCATTCCTACTTCCTGTTTGGTCCTTACGGCTACGATCCAGCATGGTTTCCATGAAGAGTACCTTATAGAAGGTTTGTAGTTTAAAGGATTAGCGCGCACAGAGGAGGCGTCTACACATGAGCGATGATTTCAGAGCAACCCTCTAGTCCTCTCTGAAAGCCAACCTCATGATTCAGTTCTTCCAAATCCCTGAGAGGGTCAATGCCTTTCACTTAACTAAAAGTGGTGAAGTTTATTACCACATGTCCTGAGTTTCTGCAATTTGAAGTGCATGTAAATATTTTCAAGTTAATATGGGCTTCTTACCAGTAGCAGTTGTTCTTCACCACAATCCTTAGAAGTGATAGAAAGGTATTATTATTAATAGTACTATTATATCAAACTATTATTGTGGATTGTTTAGTTAGCTCTTCTGATAAGAGGATAGGAAGACAATGATGGACCGGAAGTTGAGGGGGACACATAGAAAGGACCCAGCAACTATACTTCTGGGAATGTATCTTACATAAGTGTTTATACATCCACACGGCTACATCCACCCCAGCTGGGTAAAGATATGCATATAACAATGCTCACTGCTGCAGTGTTAAAAAAAACTGCAAACTAAGAGTCAATTCAAAATAAATTGCAGAGCATTCCCAGAGTAAGATAGTAGGGAACAGTTGAATAGGATAGAAACTCTGACCTATAGGCTCCTGTGTAAAGATGTAAAGAAAAAATTGCCTATCGGCACATACAGTATGACCCCATTTGAGACTATAAAAAAAAATGGGGAGTTAGCTACCTAACTAGATCCTTAGATATGCCAGGAGAATTTTCAGAAAGATGTTCTACGGTTACCTAGGGAATAGGCCTAGACGTTTGGAAGCAGAGCAGGAAGTTGGAGTCATACTTTCCATTATAAACACGCCAGTACACATGTTTGAAATGTTCACATATGGTAAAAACTTTGCTCTTTTATTTTAATATTTATTGTATTATTTTCCATTACCATTTAGTCCCCTCGTATGCCCTGCCCCCAGCACCCACCGCACTATTACCCGTGTCCATGGGTCCTTTTTCCTTTTTGCCCAATCCCGCCACCCGCTAACCTCAAAGCTAATGTTTAAGTGTGTGTAAAGTTTTATGTGAAAGGAAGGTGGAGGGAAAAATAGTCACGGAGTGCTTACATGTGCCAATTCCCAGCTCTGCATTGTTATCTCACCTCCTGTTTATGGCAACTCGGAGAAGTAGGGCTTTTCTTCAACTTGTGGGTGAGAAGTAGATGCCCCAAGAGGCTGATTCATTGCCTTCACAAGCTACATGAACAGACTCAACCCAATTTTCTGAGACTCCCCCAAGTCCCCATGTATGCATTTCCATAGGCCGCACTGATATGATTGTGTATAAAGGTAAGGAGAAGAAAAACAAGCAAAAGCAAAAATATTCTAACTCTTGGAATTGGAAGCTGAAAGGCTTGTCCCACAGGGTCAGCCCATGGTTCTGTGAGGCCACACCTTGATCTCTATGCTAGAAAGTAATTGTGGTGGTATACTCTGTTCTTATTAATTGCTTTGCAAATATGCTCCAAGTGTTGTTGCACTGGGGAAAATAAAATTAAAGGCAAATCAGAATGCAGTGAATCCAAAGAACAAAGTGGGAAAGAGGATTAGAAAAAGAAACAAAGCACACTAGCTTTACCATGTGTCAAATATCTTCTTTCGTTGTTCCAGTCAGGATTCTAAAATAAAAGCAAATATTATTTTTTCTTTCAAGGCTAACTGGTAAAATGGAAAACTAATTTCAGGTTGCTTTGTATTACCTTCTAATTAAAATTAAAACCATCCTTTTATAGAAATGGCTCGCCTTACCAAGGTTAAGAAATAATCAAACAAAATTCTATGAAATTATTCGTTTTACTGTGATTTTTTTCTCTTTTGTTCTTCTACTGTTCAGAAAGCATATTGACTTGTAAGTGACTCTTCATGCTAATATGCACAATATTTATACACCTATAAGTAATACCCACTTGCCCAGTGGCATTCCACACAGAAAAAATAGAATTTTATGTATCATTAAGCAGTTTCCAAGGTGTCGGCAATTTCATGCAAAGCATGAGTATAATGACTTGTAGCAATACTTGCTAAATAACAGAGTGTTTGGAAATTTTTAAACCACCGTACTGAATACACCTGGATCCCCTGACTGAGCTAAACTCTCCCTCCCCCATTCCCATGGCTTCTGCAGATATAAGCAGCCCCAGCCCCTTCACAATGGTTTCTCTCTAGGGAAGTGGCCCTGGGAAGGGGGCTGGGGGTCAGAGGCTCCAGCAGTTCTAGTGGCTGTCAGCAGAGAGACCCAGTGGCCAGGGCCACTGCATGTTTGTAGGCCCCAGTGCCAAATGAAAATCTGGGACCCTTGCTTAAAAAGCAAGAAAAATATGACATTAAAGTTAATAAAACTTAAAGTTTTTAAGTTTTTCTGTGATCTCAACCTGTCATTGTGTTTTTATTTGCTATTTAATGTCTTCCTAAGTAAAGAACAAAATTTAAAACTTTAATTATTAGCATGAATTTTAAAATTCATCTTTGTGTTGTGCAACACTAGTTTTATAAAAGAGCATTTAACTGAAAAGCAAAATCATTGAAATGACAGAATTCATTTTTCATAGCTCATACAGGCATATGTATATTGTTCTTATCAGAACAGTGAAAATGTTACACAAAACTAACTCGATTGTTTTTATTTCATTTATTGATATGTCCACATTCCACTAACATTTTCCACTTCGCTTATGATGAATAAGAAAAGACAGAACTAGGAATTGCCTATTTTTTTCTTCCCCTCCTGCTATCATTTTCAGCATTAGTGGATGGCTAACACAAGGAAGTAAAACAACTAAGAAAAGATTTGATGAATTCCTTGGTCTTTTGTGGTTCTTGGGATTCCATCGCTTTGTTTCCGAATTAGAAGCAATTCTGTACTCAGCGTGAGGCTCACTGAAGTCCCAGGCATTGTGGGTCCAGCGCGGTTCTGTGCTCGTGGCCCACCGTTGATCCTGTGTGCAAACAAGGAGGAAAAGAGTGACAACAACTTAAATTCACGCTCCATTGTCCCACGGGTTTGACGTAGAAAACGCAGTGCAAAGGTAAAAATATTAAGAACTTAAGGAGAGTAACAGGAGAGCATTAAGCCAAGCATTGGCCCTTCGGAATCCTGTGTGACTACTCAGGTCACACATTGTAAGCCTGGCCCCGTGTTTGAATCAGCAAAGGCAGAAACTATGTCCCTTCCCACGACAGAACGTTTAGGGGCACCAGCTGTGCAAGGGGAGGGTTGAAGAGCAGAGCAAGAAAAGGGAAAAGTGCCCTCCATTCAGAAAAAAAGATACAGTGGCACACCAAAAAAAATAATTTTAGTCCAATCCCAGCTTAGACAAATTAAGTTGGCCGGTATTTTACTAGACCATTCAAATGCTTTCTTGTCCTTCACAAAGTAATAGTTCATTGTCAATGCTATTTCCAGCCTATATATGCATATGTTAAATATGTATTTCAAGCACAGGAACATGTTCCTTTGCGTTATAAAGTAGTCAATGGCAACGTGTCTCTTCCCTCCTGGGATGATGGTTACACTGTGCTAAAATGCCAAATGTATATATGAGACCCCCAAGCTTCGGGGGTCATGAGGGATAACCCCCAAATCCCTAACAATCCCAGACTAGAGAAAATGGAAATGTTTTTACATAACCCCGATGGCCCATGAATTCTTTTCTGTGCATATCTTCACACTATACATTTATTGCCTTTTCAATTGTGACTAAATATATTCCTCATTGACTGCTTTTGTTGCGCAAAGAAAGTTTATTTTTAATTTTTAAGAGTTACTATACTAAATAATGAAGAGAAAAAACATAAAATGACTCATTTTCACAACTCAGATGTACATTTCAGGTGATTAAATTTTATACCTCAGAAAAATTGCAAAATACTACATAGGCTAGGCTGACTTACTGAAATGACAAGTGTTAAATTTTCAGATGTCCAGGACATACTCTCCATATTTCTATGTCCATCACACCTAAAATGTACACTAACTCTTCTGAAAGAGCTTGCAAAAAAATAAAGAGTGTTTGCTACTGATTGGACTTCAGGCTTTTTAAAATTCGCTTTATAGTTGGCACAGCACATTATGTTACTTTCAGGTGTAAAACATCATTCTGAGACACTCACATAATTTACAGAATGATCATCCCAATAAGTCTAGTATTCATTTGATACCATACATAGTTATTACAATAGCCTTTTTTTTTTAAGTTTTACTTATTTTTAGAGAGAGGGGGAGGGAAGGAGAGAGGGAGAGAAACATCAATGTGTGATTGCCTCTCATGCACCCCCTACTGGGGACCTGGCCTGCAACCCAGGCATATGACCTGACTAGGAATCGAACTGGCAACCCTTTGGTTCGCAGACCAGCACTCAATCCACTGAGCCACAGCACCCAGGGTACAAAAGTCTTTTATAACAATTCTTTTAGAACCTTCATTCAGTGAGAACCTTAACTGATGCGTATAAACTTTTTTTTGAAAATTTTAGCACTGCTAACTTTTAAGTAAGGCACAAACAAGCCCTCTAATAGAGCTATTAAGAAAATCATTGTTTTTATTAACACCGTAAATATCACAGAATATTATTTATTGTTTAATTAAGCAACTATTTTCCTGGCACTTTGATAGGCTGGAAGGATGCAACAATGAATAAGAGAGTTGTGGCATCTGCTTTAGGGAGCTTAAGGATCAGTGGGGAAAATAAACATTAAAGACTATATTGCTGGTAGAAGTACTTATGTGTGCTTGCACGTGTGTGCATGTGCATCAGACAGGTGAGGAATGGGAGGTAAAATTAAGTGATGCAAGTGGTATCAGGGAAGGACGCCAGGGAAGGCACAGAGAAAAAGGAAGAAGTCACTAGGAGGGGGTAGGGAATGAGGAATTAGAGGTTTTCCAAGGTCAAGGTAACAGTGTGCGTGATGTGGGAGGCAGAAGTGATAAGCCACACCAAGAATGTTGGACTTCACCCTAAGCAGTGGGGACTCAGAAGGGCACCTTAGAGGGGGTGGCGCCACCCACGCACTGGGTGTTGCAAAATGGTGGCATAACGAGTATATTGTAATTCGACGTCATGAACTGGACCAACGCTCACAAAGCCGGTATCTATCCTAGAACAGCTTCCACAGTCTCTGTCCTTGGCATCTTGGTTTCTCTCTTCCTAAAAGGGAGCCAGGAGCAACTGCTTGTTCTCTCTTAAAAGAGCACCTTGTGCCACATGTAAGTTTCATTGCCTGTGAGCTATAAAACTGTTTAAACTGAAAGAAAAACCGCTTTATCACAATACATTACTAATATAGGATCCAGCACAAGTAACGGCCCTTTGTTTTACAAAATCTTTTATTACAAAGTCAGAAGCATGTGATTCTGTAACATAACAATATCGCACTCAAGAGTACCATATGGCATTTCAGGTGAAATGTTCAAATTAAAACTATAAGTTATTACACCCATATTATTACCGTACCAACAATGCTCAAGCTGGCCTTACTTCTGCAGGACCGTTTATTATGAGTTACAAGCTACTGATGTAAAGTTAAACAGCAATTGAGCTCAGTTAATAGTCTCCCCGGTAATATACAATAAAATTAACAAAACAAAAACCAAACAACGAGCTTCAATCCTTAAGATCATCTCTCTCAGCAGAGGGCTGTATTGGGAGTAAGACTGGGTACCTGTCGTAGCAGATTCACTGTGATGTAAAATCTGTCTACCTTTTAGCTCTTGGAGGGTAACGCCATCTTTCATGGGGTTCCTTGAGTTCTCGCAATCCGTAGTCTTCTTCAGTACACCTGTTTTTCAGTCGCCATTAGCAACCACATTCTGACAGAGGCTAATAGTAGAAAAGTGGGCGCTAGCTTTCTCAATTATAGCCACTAGGACCTTTCGGCTGTGATACATAGTTAGTGCAAGTCTGTTTGTGCGGCTTTTCACTCCTTAACCAGATCATTCTCCTAACTGCTACAGGCCTGAACGGCTCGCTATGCCAAGAATGATCCTCATAGATTAATTGCAAGCGACCTTGCCCAGACCACTGCCGCCGTTTCTTCACAGTGTCATCTGCTCATACCTGCTTCCTAGGCACATGATTATTCAGTTCAGAAAGCAAACCGAATGGATCACATTCAGCAGGGGTTCCCAAGCTCTGGGTCGAGGACCGGTACTGGTCTGGGCGTCTTAGGAAATGGGCCATACCACAGGAGTTGAGCTTTAATGCAATGCGCTTGAATCATCCCGAAAACATCCTCCTACCCACCATCTGTGGAAAAATTGTCTTCCACAGAAACGGTCTCTGGTGCCAAAAAGGTTGGGGACCGCGGGTCATGCAGGACTTCCAGGCCCAGGTGAAACTGTGAGAAACAGAGTACTATAGTGACTACAGCTGTGGGTCAGCAGAAGTGATTTCCAGCAAGAAGCTCATACAGGTTTTTGCTCAATTTCATAGTTAAACAAAATGATTGGTAAATGAATACTTTTCTTTACTCCAACAAATTAATTGACTATTTAACAATTGATTCTGATATAAGCTGTGAATTCTGTATTTCACATCAGGATGATAAGCACAGTCAGCATTTTGCTAAGATTGCAGCAGGAAGTATGTTTAAATACTGCCTTTCTGATGACCGGTTTGAAAAAGACAGTCAAGCCTTTGCTAATTGTTCTTCCTCGCTACCGTCTTTGGTCTTTAAAACGGAGCCAGAAGAAAAGCATACCCACTTTATTATCTATTATGATTCCCACTGAAATCTTTTGCAAAGTATGTGCTTTCACAACTCTAGTCTTAGGAGATGCTCTTGGAAAAATAGTTTCATGAGAAAAAGAGTGCCATGGTCAAATAATTTAGGGAAAGATTACAAATTATGTCACTCCTTGGGTATTCACAATAGACATTAGCATACTAAAATGACAGAGAAGTTCTTCAGTGAGAAACTCAGGTGGTTTCATTTCACTCACAGACACCCCAGACTACCTGACTACAAACCCTGTTTTTAAATACCTCTTGTTAATATCCTGTGAAACAGGGATCCGCAGAATGTCCTGTGGAAAAACTGCATTAGAGCAAGGAGACATCGAACAAAGCCAAGTTATTTTCTAAGCCTCAACTTTAATCAATGTCATACTTAAATTGCACCCATTCAGTTACCTAAATTATAATTCATTTTAAAAGTACACATTTATAACATTCCCTGTTCTAGTCAGTGAGCGTAGGAGCTGTATCAATACAGTGTCCACCCTTAGGAGCTTCTGGTATTCTTGGAAAGGAGACATATCTCCTTAAAGGAAGTTGCACAGTAAGGCTGCTTATGATTGTGTAAAATTTAGGCAGAAATAAGTACTATGGGAGTTGAAAGGGCGAGGGCAAATGACTGAAATTTTAGAGACAATGGCAAAGCATACACACCCTTTGTTCCCTTCTGTCTTCCTTCCTGTCGTTTTCTTCCTTTTCCCAAAGACACTCTGAATACAAAATGAGTTATTTGTTCTATGCCTAGAACTTTGGCAATTTGGGACCCCTACATCATTAAGCCAAAAGACATTCAATATTAAAGTTTATTGTCAGGAAGTCATAGATCTTAGAGCCAGGGCGGGAGGAAACTGTCACCCTCATCTAAGCTACCAGAAGCCCTTGACTGGCCCCCAATGGTCCCCTTGCTTCTAACCTGGCCCCCTAATACACAGTTCCCCAGGCAGCAGCCAGAGTGACACTTGTCAAAGGTAAATTTAACTGAGTCTGTCTCCAGGGCATTCCTGTCACATTTAGACTAAAACCCAACCTCTTTACCAAGGCTACAAAAACCCTGTGGTGACCTAGCCCAGCTACCGCTCCCACAGTGGTTCCCACCACTCTCTGGGCTCTCGGAGCTCCAGCCCCACTGCGCCCCAGGGCCTGTGTACTTCCTTTTCCCCTGAGGCATTTCCCCTCATTTCATCAGGTCCCTGCACACCTGCTATCTCTGCAGAGAGGCTTTCCCCAGACACCTCATCTAAAAAAGCACCTTGTCTCCCACCTCACCCCCACTGCCTCCTCCACTCCCCTGGCCCTCCTTACTGTTCTTCAGTAGGCTTATTGCTATTTTTAAGAAAATATTTATAGGTCTACTCGTTTCCCTCTGTGAAGGCAGAGACATTATTCTGTATTTCTGTTTTTGCCACAGTCTATATGCTTGGCACATTTTAGGCACTTCATAAATGTTTGTTCATTGCGTAAGTCAATCAATGAATAATTGAATGACACATTTACAGCAGAATAAACTTGTACATTAAAACAGGATATATGCCGATGAATAGCTGAATGAATTAGAAAATATACATTTTCTCATCAAAATCCAGCAGGTAACAAACTATGGCGGTAGCACCGGAATTTTAAGAAGTTATTCTGGAGAGAATCTGTCACTTATAGCTGGGTGGCCTTGAATAAAATACTCAATTCTGTGTCTCGGCCTCTTATCTGTAAAAAGGGAAACAATAATATCTACCTCACAAGGCTATTATGAAGATTAAATTAGATAATGGACATGAAGCCCATGGGACAAGTGCCTTCCACAATGGATGGTAGCTATTATTAACACCCCAAATCCTCTTTTATAGAATTTTCTTTAATAGAAAGGTACCTTTTATTAATTCCAAGTGGAAGTCCTTTGGCCTGCTAATACATGAGAAAGATAGTCAGATACTCATGAAACATATGGTACTAAACAAATTTTTTAGATTTTTTTTGAACTACCTAGACAAAGAATCTTTGGCATTCTAAGGCTATGAATATATGCTACATCACTTTTCTACTATTGTTTTTTACTTTTTAGCCTTCTAGGAAAAAAGCTATATGGAGGAGAGTGAGGGGGGAGAATGAGGAGAAAGGTGTAGGGAATAAGAAGCATAACTGATAAGTACAAAATGAACAGGGAGAGGTTAAGAGGAGCATAGGGAATGGAGAAGCCGAAGAGCTTACACGTACGACCCATGGATGTGAACTAGGGTGATGGGGATGCTGGTGGGAGGGAGGGTGCCGGGCGGAAAGGGATAAAGGGCAGAAACCCATGGGACAACTGTAATAGCATAACCAATAAAATATACTTTTAAAAAGTTGTTTTGATTTTTTAATGACTTTAATTTTGAAATGGTTTAGGACTCCAAAGAAGTTGCAAAAAAATAGTACCGTTTCCACGTAGCCTTCACCCAGCTTCTGCCAGTGATTACATCATACATAACCATAGTAGAATCTCAAAAGTAGGGAATTAGCACTGGAGCAATTCTATTAACTCAGATACATACCTTATTTGAATGTAGATGAAGGGTTTTTTTAATCTTAGGGTTAGGAACTAATTAGGATCCTATCTTAGCTCTATTAATCAGGCAAATGAGGCACACACTTTAGTGTATAAAAACTGTAAATTATACAGTTTCTTTCATTTTCAAAGAATTTTAAAACTTAAACAGCTATTAGTGCTAACCCACCTAGAATTCTGGTCTACCCATTCTGTAGAAGCAAAACAAAAAGCTCTTCACAGTTTCAAAGGGATGGAGACGAGAATCCCTGAATTTAATCACTAAGGTCAAAGGCCTTCTTTCCCTGAAAAATGAATTTCTTCTTCTTCTTTTTTTTTTTAATTAGCTCTGGATTGCTATGCATTAGTATTGGAGGGGAAACGAAGTTGCAAGCAGGCCCAAAACTGAAGAAGCATTTTAACTCCTGCTAGGTGAGTATGAGGGCAGAGATGTGGGGAAAACGCAGTCACCGCATTCCGGCAGGTCCCGCACAAGGGGGCACATCCCAGCTCTCCCTCAGCCAAAGCACATTCCCCTTGCCCCACAATCCCTCCTCCAGCTACTTTTGGAAAGAACACTGTAGAGCGAGGAGATATCTCCCAGCTCTGAATGTGTACAAGTTAGCACCAAGTTAAATTACTTTTTGATGGCGTAGGAAGGGGTGCAAAAGTGTCCTTTAAAGGAAAAATAAAATCTAGAAGGACAAACACAAAACTAGCTACAGGTGAGACACTGACACTTTTTGTGTGTTGTTAACTAAATGCTTTCTGCTTTTCTCTTTTGTGTAACCCCTCCCCACAGGGTGCTCCACTGGGATCATAAAGGGTGACTAAATACACCAAGTTGGAGAGGACACACACTTGGCATTAGAGTGTCCTGGGACTGAGCGCATAGCTTTTCATTTTCGGTCTATCCTGGTTGAATTTTGGGGTCTTTATAAGACTTTCCCAAAGTGTGATAATTTTGTTCTAGAGAATAAAATAGATTGAGCAAGGCAAAATGTCAAGGTACCTCCTTCTTTTGCATGGAGTAAAGGAGCACAGAATTCGGAACCAGAGGACATGCAGTTAAGTCCTAGCTCCACAATTTATCAAATATGAAAACTTGAGCAAATCTTACCCTCAGCTTCCTCATCCATAAAATGGGTAATGTAATAATAATAACAGCAATAAAAATAACAATAATATCTATAGGATTTGTTTATGAAATCATAAGATTATAAATGTGAAAGTCCTTTACAAATAAAAGGTATAAGTGATTGTTATGTCACCTGAAAAAATGTATAATCAAAAATCCTATTTAAATCCATTGGGGTGTTTTTATAACAGAAGTTCAAATACCATCTCAATGAAATGGTTTAACAGAAAACTTTTCCTTTCTTTTCTTCTTTTCTTTTAACTATAAAGTGAAAAAACTGTATAGTGGATGGATGGAAGTTCTTCATAAAGAAATCTTCAGAAGTTTTGCTTCACGAGTTTATAAGGTTTATGAAGTCTATAGTGTTATTTTTCTCTTCACGGGTATTCTTTACAAAACTCTTCCCTGGGTCTTGCTTTTATGGAAAATCAGGAAGGAAAAACCTAAAGCTAGTCTGCAAGAGAGTTTTCATAAGTCTTCATGGTAATGAGAAAAATAACCACAAGTTGGTGAGCTAAATTAATTAAATTTACATGACTGTCATGTATCCTGAGATTATGTCCTTCCTACATTATTTAGTGTAAAAATCCCCTTTCTCTTCTGAAATGATGGTGACAGTGGATGGCAACTGTTTTGTTTGTTTTCAATGCCCTTACTCTGCAAAATAAAAGTTGGCTACCCCATGTCAGGCCCCAATTATTTTTGAAATTGGACTGGCCCCTGACATGCCAGCCCCTGGGAACCCTTGGTTTAGAAGGTTAATTGGAGGTGGCAGGGATGGCGGTAGGGAAGCCAGTTCAGCTGTCTGTGTTTTGCTCCCTTCCCCAGAGGCCCCGGGCCCACTGCCCCACATCCAGGCTGTCGCCAGTCCCTGGCTGTGTATCTACAACCCAGCCCCCCCACCCCCTCTCCCAGCTCCTAATCCCTGTCCGTTTCATTCTCCCAGCGTCTCTTAGCTGGCGTCATCCTTCCAGACACAGCTCCCTAAGTTTGCCATGTGCAGTGACCCTGTGTTGACCCCGAGCCATGATACAAACTATGGGATTGTAATGAATCTCTAATTACCCACAGTACCTCCATGAGTCGTCGTCAGCCCTGCTGCTCAGCTATATCCCTCACCAATTTGGTCATCACTAAGCATTCAGAATGCAGCCAAACCCTTGTGCCCGGAAGCTGGGAGCCCCCACAGTCTCTGCCAAATGAGGCTGGCTCTGCAGGCTTCTGGGAATGACAGGATGATTTCTTCCCTTGTTATGAATCAGAGAGGGTGTTTTCACATGAATCATTCGGCTCTGCATGGGGACCTTGTCTTGACTTTTCTTTATTCTAGTAGTTCTGGCTGAGTAGATGCTCAGGAACTCAGGGGATTGCCCTTGGGCAGAGGGGTTAGCATTTTTAACTTCATGTGATAATTCTGAAATCCTACGTCTTTTTCTCAAGCCAAAAAGTGTTATTGCCTAGATTTAATAAAGTGCCAGGCAGCAGGTCTTGATTTTCAAGCAGAAAATGTCATTTCTTACCAGAAGGGAAAAGAGCTTCAGGACAATAATAAGAGCCCCGCCCACCCGCCCCGTGCCAGGCACTGTGCTAGAGGTTTGATACACATTCTCTCTAATATTGGCTAAAGCCACAACAACAAAGGCATTTTACAGGTAAGAAAACAGAGGCTTAAGGAGCTAAGTAATGATTAAGCTTCCAAACTCTTACAACTACAAAAAGCAATTTGCCTTGCTCCAAAGCACAAGTTCTTCAGGAATATTTTATAATTGGAACTGGACAGAGATGACTGGTCTCACAGGGTAGAGGGACTTTCAGTTCACTGTCAAATTCAAGGTGAAGAATTACTCCTATTTTTCAAAATAACTCATGGAATTGTATTTTTTAAAGATTAAATGAGATAATCAGCATGAAAATAATGACTTGAGGAAAAAAATTAGTAAAACACTTGAGAAAGTGCACTACCTCAAAAATAAATTTCGATTTAAAAGTCTCTGGCAAAAATATTAAATATTCTCTTCAACATTTAAATATCATCTTGCCTATGAAAGGTACTAAGGAAATAAAGATAAATGAGACAGTTCCCACCTCCAGGAAGTTCAGAGATCATTATCATTATTATTATTATTATTATTATTATTATTATCTTCTACTTAATGTACTATGAAAAGTTATATTTCTAATAGTACCACATTTGAAATGCTTTAAAGAAGATTACTAATATTTCTCTTGCTTTCTAACTGCAAGACTTGTCCCAGCATGAATGATGTCACACTGTCCAACTTGTGTGGGGAGAGAATCTCATGGGCAACTGTCACCCAGGTTATGCCCAAACTGTGGAGGAAATACTTTTCAAGGAAGAAATGTGTGTGTTCAGTGATTGTGTCTTAAAACAGAAATGGAGGAGCTATAGAAAATGGCTCTATACTACATTTCCGAAGCCAGCTTGTTTTCCTAGCTTCAGATGTTTTTAGTCCATAGGTGTCTTGCAGTCCAATTAAGTCCTCTAATTTGCAGGTAATTTGTACTTTTGTTGTACAACAAAGCTTTGTGGTTAAGATAGTAATACTTGGTTCTTGAAACTGCCAGCCTTCTCCTACCTCCTAGAACAGATACTAGAAAGTAAGTTGCCACTTAGGGAACAGCTTCATAATGGAAATCCGTAGTTCCTGAACCCAGAGTTTCTGAATCGTGCCCTCTCTCACCGCATCGGTAAATAGGAAGTTTGAGTTAGAACTGGAGATTAGCTCACACCCTCACTTTACAGATGACGAAAACGACGCACAGAAAATTGAAGTCTTCAGAGAACATTAGCACACAGAATGCCAATGGGATATAAACACATTCTATTTGGTTTAAGAAGTTTCATTACCCTACGTTTTGAAGGTTTTCTCCTGCAGTGATATTTCCTATATGTCTCTATAAGACACTTGACAGTCTCATCTATCCAAAGGAAAGCCCTTTTCCCGGGAAGTCTGTAAACATGTTGGCAATATGGGTCCGAGTAAAAGGATAAATTAGGGCATATCTACATAAATTGAATATAATGTAGGGTTTTAATACACTCTAAGCATTACAGTTAATAATAATAATTACCATTTATTGGGTGTCTTTTATATGTCATGTAGCACTCATCATCACAACAATCCAGAATGTATTATGAATCCCACTTCACAAAATAAAGAAATAAGTATTGAGCCAAGAGTCACACAGCTTGTAAGGAAAATGAGGTTCTACCTGCCTTTAAAGCTCAGGTTCCTCACCCCCCGCCCATGTGTTAACCCAAGTGCCAAAAGAGAAGGGGAAGAGTAGTTTTGCCACATTTTCAATGCATGATAAAATGTTTGTATCATGAATTTAAGTCTGGGAAGAATTTAGACAAAACATCCTTAGCTAAGTCTCTACCTGCAAGGGCTTCCTCCTGGATCATGGTCCCCTCTGACTCACCACAGCCACTGAATCAATAAAAGTATTTCTCTCCGATTCAAGGAGGAAGGACACCCAGCAGTTACCCCTCCAACCCTACTTCCAGACCAGCCTTCAAGGAATAAGGAGTAGGCATTGATTAGGAGTATCTCTCCAGGCAAGTATTTGCCTTTGCTAGTATTCTTTTGCCTGCTATTATGACGTTCCCACTTGACAGCTGGAGCCTAACTTCAGGAAGTACTTACTAACGTCCACGCGTCTGCCGGGGAGTTAAAGGCGATTGGCTGTTCCAGGTTCTGTCCCTCTAGGACTCCCCTGCGGCTGAAGCAAAGAGACAGTGGGCCTTCCTACAACTCTGCTGGAAAAACCAAAGAACACAACTACGTTGTTAAAGAAGTCAGATAGCTGCCTCAAATGAGGCAGCAGATGAAGTTAAGCAGTAGAATCGATGCAGGTGAATTTTGTCTCTGTCACACAGTTATGTATGCAAGTTTTAAAAAAATTGGTGTTCAGTTATAGTCGTCCCGCCTTTTTCCCCATTGCTCACCCCTACCCCATCCCCCCCACTCCACAGTCAGCCCTCCATTGTCTGTGCCCATGAGTCCTCTGTTCGTGCTCCTTCGCTGCCCCTGCCCCTTCGTTATAAGACTTCTATGAATTTCCCTGTGTAGTGCAGTACCTTGCGCTCATCTTCAAATAACTTTTAAAGGAGAAATGGATGTTTCCATATGGAAGAAAGGTCTATTTGTGATAAGAAATAGCGATAATCAAAATAGTGATGACCAAAATTTGCACTCTGCCAAATCTTATGAAGAACGCCGAGCTACTGATAAATGAATTGCCTGGAGATACACTTTCCATGTCTGCCTTTCTCGGACTACCGCAATACACATTTTGTTGTTGTTGCTAATCGGTGTTAAAATTAACTTGGTCCAGTCGTCTTTGCAGTACACATTATGGATTTGAAGCTTTCAAATGACTGTTAAAAGCCTGATTTATTATTATACGCATGTTAAGTCATGTATGACACCTTTGAAGAACTTACATAGAGGAGGTTAATTATTGTTCATAAAGTGAAGCTGGTAACTCAAGGACGTAGGAATGCTCAGAACATTAAGTAACATGTCGTGGCTATCACAGAGACAAAAATATATGATCACCAAATCCTATTTTATTTTCCTCTTTCCTGGGTTTCCAGAAAACTACACGTCCCAGTCCACTCGAAAATAAGGAGGTTTGTGTGCCTACTGATGGTCTACGAAGTGAGTGCAGGAATGATGGGAGTCACTTCAGAACTGAGGCAGTAGAAAGCCTCTTGTGGTCTCTCTTCTGTTCTTTTGCAAATGGCCAGGTCATGGGCTGAGATGGTGAAACCTGCATCAGCTGCGCCCCTAGGTGATGACATGGACCAGAGCACTCCACTAACCTGCTCAAGACAGGTATCGTGGGCAAGAAATAACATGGAAAGCATTCAGAATCGATTATTACAATATCATTCAACCTAATCTAACAGTACTCACCAAAAATGAGATATTTTAACCCAATTCTATTAAGGTAGAAGGGAGGTAAGTTCTAAAAACTTAGACAAACAGAGGCCTAAGACCTCTACAATATAAGAATGCAAACTAACGGCCTCCACAAAAAAATGGGACCACATAACATAAAGGTGGCCCCTTCAGACAGTGAACTAAAAAAAATGTGCCCCAGAGACAAAAGATGTTGAGAATATATACTGACCCTGGCCTTGACTCTTGGAGGAGCAGAAAACAAAAAGAAAATAGGGCCCTCTGAGGAGTCCCATCCACGTCAGACTGCTCTCAGGTCAGTTTGGGGCTGGAATTCTGACCCCCTGTGCAGCCACATAAACCTTCCCAGCTGAAAATTCAGTGGAAGTGTCCCTAAATTGGTAATTTGCTCAGACACCTGGCAGAAACAAAAGCCAATCCTTTTTGAAAGAGTCAACTGTGAAACCAGGCCTTAAAGAGTTCGATCAGGTAAAGTGAAAAGCACAAAGGCATGGGGAAATAAGCCTGCATTAGTGAGAGTCATCAGGTATTTGAATTATCAAAATGATACTATACAGTAATACACCTCAAACTGGCAAATACGTATTTTCTTATGGAGATGTGTAGTATTTTTAAGTTTCTTATGCTCTAATCTAGACCATAAAACAATATTTTTTAAATCCATGTTACATAAAATACACTTTCAGAACACGATGCAATTTTTAAAAATCAGTAACAAAAGAAAACTTTATACATACATTTGGTCGTTCCCTAAGTGCCAGTTTAGCTGCCCCATAAATTTTTGTTGGTAGTAATTTCATTGCTTTTTAATTTCCATTATAATTTGATTTGGTCTATCAACCAAAACTTGGGAGATGCAGCTGATGTGGCACTTGAAAAGAAATTTATTATCTAAATTCTCCTTAGAAAGAAAGAAAGAATGAAAAATAGATAAATTGAGTATCCCACTTAGTATGTTAGAATAACAGCTGAATAAATGAAATGAAATTTGAAGAATCAAAATAAATTCAAGAAAATGAAAAGAGAGGAAATAGTAAAGATAACAGAAAAGCTCAGTGGAATAGGAACAAAAGATTTAAAAAAGTGGATCTCAAGGGAATGAGAAGACCACTCCACAGACGGGGAGAAAATATTTATAAAGGACATAGCTGATAGGTGACTGTTATCTAAAATACCCTTAAAACTCAACAATAATAAAACAGAATACCAAATATAATATGAATGACAGACCTGAACATATACCTCACCAAAGAAGATATACAGATGGCAAATAGGCATGTAAAAAGATGACATCATATGTCGTCGGGGAAACACACACTGGAAGGACAAGAACATACCACTGCACTTCTCCAGAACTGTGAGCATGCAGGGCACTGACTACACCCCACGCCGACGAGGAGCAACGGAGCTCTCGTTCATTGCTGGTGCGAATAGTACAGTCACCGTGGAAGACAGTTTGGCAACTTCTTCCAAAACTAAACAAACCTTCACCAGACGATCCAGCAATCACATTCCTTGTATTTACTGAAGTGGGTTGAAAACTTATATCCACACAAAAACCTGCACATGGCTGTTTATAGCAGCTTAATTCCTAATTGCCAGAACTTGGATGCAACCAAGTTGCTTCAGTAGGTAAATGAAAAAATAAACTGTGGTACATCCAGGCAATGGAATATTATTTAGCACTAAAAAAAAAAGATCTATCAAGCCATTAAAAAAGTAAGAAGAAACTTAAATGTATATTTCTGCATGAAAGAGCCCAACCTGAAAATGCTACATACTATAGAATTCTAACTATGTGACATCCCAAAAAGGGCAAAACTATGGAGACAATATAAAGTTCAGTTGGGAAGGGTTAAACAGAGGATTTTTAGAGCAGTGAAATTATTCAATATGACACTATCATGGTTGATACATATCATAACACATTTACCAAAACTCATAGAATGTTCAACACCAAGAGTAACCCGTAATATCAATTTCAGACTTTGGGCTAAAACAACGTGTCAGTGCAGGCCTAACAATTGTAGCAAATGTGCCGTATAGCGGGGGCGTTATTCATGGGGAAAGCCGTGAGTGCTCTGACTCTGTGTTCATCGAGCAACCTCTTAGTTCCCAAGTGGATCAGCCTACAGGAAGGGAGTATACCATTCACCTAGATTTAAACGATTTCTGATTCCTGGATGAATCCAAAAGCTGGCCTCTGATTATGATTTGGCAACTCATATGCTTTGATTATGGGAAAAGAATTTTACGCCAACCTGAATAAGCAGGTTATGTTTCTCATTGAATTCATAAAATAGGCATTCTGATTTGTATGACTGTGTGTGCCCTTGAGTTGGTGTGAGTTCCGCCTCCCAGGGCTGGTCATCCTTGAGCAAATGTGCAAGCATGAAACCCAGGTCTTCCACGGAGTCCAGACCCAGCTGTTCTCATGTTCGGTGACATTGCTACCTCACATCCATATTCCAACCCTTCTGGTTGATTTCCTGCATGGACTACACCAGTGTTCAGCCAGCAATGAAAATTAAAGTTTACAGTGTAAAACTATAATATATAAAGCCATTCCTGAAACTCCACAAACTTTGAAAAGCCAACTAGCTCGTTCTATTTTTTAAGTATATTCAAAATTTGATATGAAAAATTGCTGAACACAAACAAAAGCATGTGTACACACAAAACAGTGTTTCGAAGTCAGCTTTATGAGAACGTTATGATGCAAGCAAATGATTAAGAGACTGCTCTACTTTCCTGTGAGGCTTTTTCTGGATTACAGGCGTATCACGACTGAGCACTGACCAGTGGGTGAGCTAACTACATGCAGATTCACTGAGTGATGATTTCCTGTTGAGACAGTAAATGGCAACATAAATAGCCACACAAAACCAGCTGAACCTGTTAGGACTTGACTATGATAAGCATGTTTCTCAACAACCACAACCTACACCCTCTTTAGTTGACCTTTTTTTATCGGGCTTTTTTTTTTCACCTGCCAACAAATAATGCCCATTCAGTGCTGCCTCTGGCCCATTAATTCTGCTTGGCTGTCTTTGAAATTTTGGACAACATGCTTCTCAGGTGATTGCAATATGAGTCAAGTAGAAAAAGAGGTTGTCAACAGCCCCAGCGAGGTCCAAAGTCTTGGCAGTGGGTTTCATGCGAGCCTGGGGCTGTCACCACAGCCATCAGGCCTGGAGCACATTGTTATTATCACAACCGGCTGTTCCCATTGCCATCACACCAGGAGAGAAGGAAGCTTTCTCTTCACAACTGACTGCAAGCAGCTTGATCCCTGTAACCTTGAGAAGTACAGCATGTCACAGGCGGGACCTGCCCTGTGGCTCACCTACAGATTCTTT
>PVJI01003654.1:0-122472 GCA_004026765.1 Micronycteris hirsuta
ACATGGTAGATCTATTTATTTATTTTTATTTATTTTTTGAGGAGCCTCCATATTGTTTTCCATAGTTTACATTCTCACAAGTAATGAATGAGGGTTCCCTTTTCTTTACATCCTCTCTAATATTTATCTCTTGTCTTATTGATAAATAGATATTCTAACAGGTGTTAGTATATTATTGTGGTTTTTATTTGCATTTCTTTTATAGCTAGTGAAGTTGAGCATCTTTTCATATATCTCTTGGCCATTTGTATGTCTTGGAAAAGTGTCTATTCTATTGTATTTAGAATATTACTCAATTTTTCCAAGTTCTTCATTCTCTTAAAATGTGTTAAGAATATGGAGCATAGCCCTGGCTGCTGTAGCTCAGTGGATTGAGCGTGGGCTGGGAGCCAAAGGGTCGGCAGTTTGATTTCTAGTCAGTGCACATGTCTGGGTTCTAGGCCAGGGCCCCAGTGGAGGCCAGGTGAGGGGCAACCACACATTGATGTTTCTCTACCTCTCTTCCTCCCTCTCTTCCCCCTTCTCTAAAAATAAATAAATAAATAATTTAAAAAGAGAATATGGAGCATATATATTCTTGTTTCCTCTATCAAGTGTATAAATTCTATAACATTCAGCAACCAGAAGTTATTCTATAGGTAAACATTAAACAAATACTCTAAGTAATGATTCTAATGTTTACAAGTACAGTACAACTTGGATCATACTGTATATAATTACTTTAAAATGTTTCAACATTAACTGCTTTAATATTTTTTTATTTTATGATTGCACAATCAAGGCATCAGTAGGTATGCAGAATTTATATCCCATGTTATTCTAATTTGGATAAATAGTTATTACATCAGCCAAATGTCTTGTTCCTAAAACTACTTTAAAATCACTATTGGGTCACTGGTGAAAAAATATGAAATTTTTAAAATTCATATAAAGTTGACTTATAGGCCCACAAGACATTTTCTTTTAGTATATTTTCTCTGTGTTTAAAATATGTCTTGTGAAAGCATTGATATGGTCATTATATTTATATGTGACAGACTAAACTTGTACATGTTTCTCTGCTCCCTCCATCAATTCCCAAATAAAGGACAGCAGAGGGATTAAACAAGCGAGGGCATGAGAGTTAAGGAGAAGAGGACGGAAGGCAAATAAAAAATGTCAAAAAAGTTTTAGAAAATAAAAATTGGATGGGTAGCAGCAAATTTATGCTTTAGCTTTTACAATCAGTTAAGTGCCTGTGGCAGGATGCATAGCTAATCTGTAGTGTTTCCACTAACCTAACGATGTGACCCTTAGATAAACTCTTCTGAAAAGATCAAGTAAAGAAAGTATAGGGTTATTCTGTCTCCAAGATAAATGAAGATTCTGCTGAGTTTGCTTTGTAACAGACTAAGATCCTGTACTTGGTAATTAAGATTATTTATGAAGTAACATATTATTCACAAGTAATCTGAAATTGATGATTAGTTGTAATTAAGGAGTAATGTGCAATTGATGAGATGTAGTTTCACCAGGGAATGAGAGCCATCCAAGTATCCCCGTGAGTGATAAATGACACCTCTGAATACAGCTTTTTCAGCCTCATCTCACACGACTACTTGCATCCAATGGGGCACAACTAGGATATTTGGACTCTGCCCCTGAGAATCATGAGACATCTGCTAGCTATTCCTATGCACCATATTCTCCCTGACCTACGCTCCTTTTTAAACTCAGTAAAATTGGTACTAGGCGAACTTCATTATGTCTTCTGAATTTGATTGTTAATCTCACCCTAAAATTGCTGTGATTTATCTAGCAAAGTTTATGTTAAAGACTGAACGAAGGAAGGAGAAGTAGAGTGACTAACTTGTGTCATAGACCACCTGAAAGTAAAACAAATTGGAACACTGCATTTGGGAGTAATAAAAAAAGGAGGCTTGCCTGAAGAAATTTTAAGCCATACTTAATGACTTTACTACTCTATGGCAGGCAATTATACTTTTCTTAGCCCTGCAGAAGGCCTACAGGTTTAGTTTCTATTAAGCACTTCAGAACAAGACGTCCTGCAGGATGTTCTGCAATATGAACTTTCCATCCTTGTCACCCTGATGCAGTTCTGCTGCTGCCTTGCTGGCAATGGCATTCATAACAAGTTGACCACTCCAACAGCAACCACAACACACATACACTCAGACACCAACACACACTCAGACTTATCTAGTACCACATCTTGGATGTGTCCTTGCAGGTAGCTTAACAAAGCTGGAGAGGTGCATTCTAAGAGCTCTGGGGACAGATCTCTGTATCTTTCTAACTTTGTATGTTTCCAGCTCCATTCAGCATAATTTAATTGATTTCTCATATTTTCTATGTGCAAGGTCTTTCGGGCTGAGTAGGAACAGCAGAGCCTTCCTTCCATATTTGTCATTTAATATGTTAGGCAAGGAGCTAATAATTTATGATATGATTATCTGCTTCACAAGCTTAGTGTCATCAGTACAATCAAACTCTGCCAGTAAAACCAAATGGGAGTATTAGCCATGAGCCACCTTTTCAAGAAGTCTTCATTTTATTCACAGCAAGTTTTCTGTCTTTGGGCATGCCATATCACAGGTGGTGCATGGTCACTCAGGTGCCATCGTGTGTGCGCCAGGCATATCACCGCTTCACGGATGGCTTCAATCACTTCTGATCTTAGCTTTGGGCATGCATAGCTTTAAAAAAAGTCCAGGAATACTTTATGCACTAAAAAATTCTTTTTTTTTTTTTTACTTTATTGTTGTTCAATTACAAATTCTTGATCATAGCTTCCTTTTGGGCCATTATAATTAGAATCTGTTTCATTTCTGCAATAAGCTCTAGCTTCTCTGGATGTATCTCTAATACTTTGTCCAGAGTTCAGTGATCTGCTGACTTGTAACGCGGAAATGTGCTCCCATAGAGCTCTTCTGTCAACATGTTCCTTTGCTCCCAAATGGCATTGTCACTGTATTCTCAACGGCTGATGCTTCTGCATGTCGGAGCACCTTCCTCATGTGATATTCAAAATTGATATCTCTGCCATCTGCAGCTTACTCTCATACATAAGAAATTTCTTAACAATATTTCTGAAATATTAAGCTTCACTTCATTCTATAAAATTATCTCACAGTTCTTCAAAAGCCTGTTTTCTCTATTCTTCATTGCCATGTTGAATGTAACACTGGATCACACAAATTGAATCATGTGCAAGTGCAATAGTTTTAATTGTTCCTTAAATCAGCTTCTGCAAATTACTCATCAAATTCACTCTTTTTCTTTGTCATAGTCTTTTCTTGTTAAGATCTCCCAAATCTACTTTGCCTGAGCATAGCTGGTTCTATCACTGAGTTATGTGCTTTGCTTCAGTTCTTGATTCTTCTTTTTGAAATCACCCCATTTGGGTTTCCTGGGTGATGATTCACCACTTTTACAGTCTGGCTGAAATTTTCTCTCTTGTTGAGTTTATTTGCCTGCTGGAATTTGTTCTTTGGTATTTTATCCCCTTGCTGCTTATTCTTGAACTGCTTCACACCTTTTTTCCTGGTTTTGTGACGCTTTTCTGGAAGTTCTTAGATGTGATTTTAGGTCTACCTTCTTTTACAACTTTTCTTAGGGATGTCTTTGAAGAGCCAGAATCATTGTTTTTATGAAACCTATTTTTTCTTGTAAGGTCTCTGTATATTTTCCTGTGATATTTTTTTTTCTTTGACTTACATCATAGAAACTCACAAGTCTGTGGTGCAGTTAGACACAGCTCCTGGCTCTAGTTGGCGTTTCTGGTTTAAAATTAAATATTTGAGGTGTTTTATTTATAGGAACAATTAACTATGTATTACTATTATCAACTTGTTTGTTCTAGATGCACAATTAACAAACTTTTAAAAAACAAATTATTATAAAGAAAGGAATACAATAATAGAAGTGGAACGAGAGAAACAGCCCAAAGAAGAAACACCAATGGAATCATTTCTGTTCTATTGCTGTGGAAATCACAAAGTACAGACTCTTCTTTCTGGTTAACAAATAGCTGTCCAGATGCACAGAGCCGTAAAAACCAAAATGAAGTGTTAGTGAGATTGAGGAGGTCCTGGTAGATGTCCCAATCCTGAATATCTTATTATCTGTCACCATTCACAAGATGTCAGGTTTTATCTTCTTTGAAGCTCAGTCTTCAAAGACATAATATAAGCATGCAAACAAACCTCTAACACTTGATGTAATCTTCAGCAACAATGGCCTAGGGACACTTAACGCTTTAAAGATCCATAAAGACAATTGTATTTGGAGCCGACTGTATATTTATTTTTGTTTGTTTGATTTCAATGTTTTCTATTTGTGAACTGTGATTTACACATGTCCAAATGCCTCCTTTCTGTCCTCTCCAAACAATCTTCATACAGTTTTCCATGACAGCCACATAGCCCATAGTAGTCACCCCTTTGGATAAGTGAAACGGTCTCCTAAAAATGTAATGTCTCATAGAGGAATGATAATATGTTTATTTAATAAAATGTTTTTATTACAAAAATAAATTCTGCTTTGCATAATCTTTGAGGATACATATCATAAAAATCCAAAAAAATACCCACCATATTTTATTCCCAAGAGACTATCACTTTTCTTACCTCTTGGTATACCCTCCCAGACTCTTTTTGATGCTTAAATATGTATGTATTTTTTTTACAAAAATGAAATTATACTATACATGCTGTTTTATAACATGCTTTATTCAACTAATGCTCTCCGCTTGTCCTTGGCAATATATTTTTTCTTAAATTATACTCAGGTCTACAAACAAATTTCCTCAAATGCCACCAAGATGTCCTTTACAACTGATTTCTTCTTAAGAGAATCCATTCTAAAGGCACGTATTCCATTTGATGTTCATGTTCCCTCTGCTCATCTTACCCTAACAAATCACCTTTAATGACATTCATTTGTTGACAAGACCTGGACTGATGTCCTACAGAACATCATACATTCTCCACTTACGTGGTGCTTCCTCGTGGTGTCATTTAAGTTGTTCGGCTTTTGAGGATCCTATAATTTAATATAAGTACTATTACCCCAACTTTTTTTTATTTGCATTTGCATAAAATCTCTTTTTCCACCTCTTTACTTTTAATCTGTGTGTATTGTTCATTCTGAGATGGGTCTCTTGTAGATGACATATAAATAGGTCTTTTTTTATCCATTCAGCTACCCTGTGTCTTTTGATTGGAAACCATTTAAGCCACTTACATTTAAAGTGATCATTTATAGCTATGTATTTATTGCCATTGTATTCTTTATAACTATGTCTTCTCTTTTCTTAATTCTTTTTCTACTTAAATAAGACCTTATAGCATTTCTTGTAATACTTGTTTGGCAATAATGAACTCCTTTAGCTTTCTCTTGTCTGGGAAGCTGTCTAATTCTCCTTCAATTTTAAATGATAGCCTTGCTGGGTAAAATAATCTTGGTTGTAGGTCCTTGCTTTTTTATCACTTTGAACGTTTTATGTCATTACCTTCTGGCCTGAAATGTTTCCTTTAAAACATCAACTGACAATCTTATGGAAGCTCCCTTGTAGGTAACCGTCTCTCTCTTCCTACACTTTAGATTCTCTCTTCATCTAAAACCTTTGGCATTTTGGTTATGATGTCCCTTTGTGTTGGCCTCTTTGGGTTTATCTTGTTTGAGACTCTGTGCTTCCTGAACTTGTGTATGGTTTTCCTTCACCAAGTTAGAAAAGTTTTCAGACATTATTTCTTCAACTATGTTCTTGATCTTCTGTTACCCCTGTAATATGAACGTTGTTGTGCTTAATGTTATCCCAAATATTCCTTAAATTTTTCTCATTTCCTATTTTTTTTTCTTTTTACTGCTCTAATTGGATGTTTTCTGCTAGTCTTCAAAATCGCTGATTTGATCCTCTGCCTCATCTAAACTGTTTAGTACTTGCAGTACATTCTTCACTTCAGCTATTGAGTTCTTCATTTCCGAATGGTTCTTTTTTATGGTTTTTATGTCCTTTTCATACTGTTTACATTCTAACTAAGTTCCTTGAGCATCTTTATAACTACTTTTATGAGCTCTATATGTAGTAAATTGCTTACCACTATTTCATTTAGATCTTTTTCTGGAGATTTATCTTGTTCTTTAATTTGGGACATGTTTGCTTGCCTTCCTATTTTGGCTGCCTCTTTGTGTTTGTTTTTTAAGTATTATGTAGATCTGTTATGTCTCCTTGTCTTAGTAAAGTGGCCTTGTGTAGTAGGTGTCCTGTGAGACCCAGTTGTGCAACCTTCTTGATCATCTGAGTTGGATGCTCCAGGAATGCCCCTTGTGAGGATTATGTGAGCCCTACTGTTGTAATTACATCTTGATTGCTATTAGCCTATTCATGTGAGGGGTCAACTCTCAGGATGGCTGTCAGGATTGACCCTGACTACAATGTACAAGCTGCTGTTCAGGTGCTGACCACACAAAAAGGAATTTGCCTCAGCAGGGTCTGGTGCCTGCTGAGATCTCCCTTTGGATATGACCCTTATGATGATTAACTTGATCCTGCTCTGATGTTGTTTGAAGCCAGAAAATGGGTATATTGGTTCTGGGACCTTTTGGTAGAAACTCATGCAAGTAAATGACAGAAATTGCCTGTGACTGGCCCTGGGCAATCTGTTTGGAGCTACAAAACAATCCATAGTTTATGATTGTCCTTTCTGGGCACGGACATGCATGGGAAGGACCAAGTTGCACACCAAGCTCAGCTTCCACCAGCACCAAGCCATGGGCTGGTCAACAACAGGGTCAAGGCACTCCAAGATCAGCCTCAACCTGCCTCCACTTGCCATCTGCCTGTGAGGCTCTATCAGTGAAAATGCCTCTAACAATACTCAACTTGCATGAGATAAGTTCTCAGTGAGTCACCAAGTAGGATCGAGTGGTGTTCACCAAATTTATAGTGGTTTAAACTTGGTTCCAATGCTGGGTCTGAGACCACTTATCAAAAGTTTCAGGATATACCAAGTCTTGCTGCCATCTTCCAAGTACGTACAGACCTTTGTAGTGGGTCAGGGTCTCAGGGAGTCATCAGGGTAAGGCCAGAGAGTTTATCAGGCTGAAACAGACCAGGAATTGGTCATGTGAAGAGAGGGTTGGGTGTGCAAGGATAAAATAGCTTCAATCCTACAGCCACACAACTTAGTCTCTCCTGGATTCTGCCAGACCAACTATAGAGCACAAGCTCAGCAGGGAGGGGTCAGGAGGTTGGGGCCCCTGAGAACCCAGAAGGTGGAATTACTAGATCTCCCATCAGGGGGAGTTGCTGGTCAGACTCATGAGAAGGTAGCAGGAATGATCTGTACCCAAGAGTCACACAAATCAGTCACTGACACACTGAGTCTACCCAAGTCTCTGCACCAAGGACCCAGGCTTCTGACTCCTCCACAGGGCATAAATTCCATAGGCTGGGGCAATAGGGCATCAAGAGGATGTGGTTATAGTTATTCCCCCAGGCTGAAGCCATAAGGAGGGGAATGTTCCACCCAAGAAAGCTGGTGTCTGCAGAGAAAAAATTGGGGCAACTGTAATAGCATAATCAAAAATATATACTTAAAAAAAAGAAGTTACATCACTTGTCCTATAGCATTTTCCATGGTGTGGTTCAATGTTTGGCAACATTACATCATTAGAGGTCTTGATTTTTTTTCTTAAGATGCCTAGGAAATGAATATTGCAAAAAAAAACATTCCCAGATTATCAATTATTCTTAAAGTAGTCTGCTATGATTCCCAGCAAGCACATGCTGGCAATTTTAGGTCTATTGGTTATCTTTTGCTTCTCACTACTTCTCTTATCAAAGCTTAGACTAAATAAGTCTGATGTTCCTATACAGACTATGCCTTATCTTCCTAAATCTTGGATAATGAGGATACTTTGTTATATGATCTTTTTGGAAATATCCATTGGTTTTAGTTTTGCTCTCCTGCTTGCTCTATTTTTGTTGGTGGATTCAAAGAGAATAAAAACACTCATCGTCACTGCTAATATCTTTCCTCTTTTTCTCCATTAGCTTATAAATTCCCTTGCATTGTCAGAATTAGCTGTCTCAGTCTCACTTTGTAACTTTCCACACATGGGATCAACCATTTTTCAAGAAAGCTAGAAAGCTTATTTTTTCCCAGGTGTGGAGTCAGATGAAAGACCAAATCTAGGTACTAGCGATGCTCATACTGCTGGGGTATTTCTGCTTCTAGGCTATTTCAGTGGACAGAGAAAGAAGTTGTACTTTAAAAAAGTATCAACTTATAGTAATATTTTATAGCATTACCGTGATTTTGCTTATTGTTTCTTTGTATTTCTTTGCCTTATTTTGAAAAATCTTGAGTATTAATATTATTAACATAATCACTTTTTTGACATATCAGACAACATAAAGAAAATTGTTTAAAAATAAGCTTAACAATATTACTAAAAATAAAACTTGGAAGGAAATCTTGAAGTATCTTATTTCTTTTTATACTTATAACATTTTCCACTAAGGCAGTGGAATCAAAATTTCATGCTATAAAGTCATTGAAAACAATTCTTCCTTTGTATAATTATGTTAGCAGTTTGAGACAGCTTTTAGTAGAAGACCATGGAGAAAGAAGATAGCATAGGATAGCTTCCTGGCTTCTCTCTTTAAGGGCTTCCTCTGCTATTACTACAGTGGAACAGAAATTTCTTTGAACTCTGACAACTTTCAACATTATTTCTTTTAACTTTTTATCCTCTTTTCTCTACGACTTCTAGCACCTATGTACTATTTCAACTTTTCCAGGGGTGTCGAACCTGCGGTCCACAGGCTGCATGTGGCTCATTTAGGCTGTAAATGCATCCCGACACAATATTGCAAATTTACTTAAAACATTATAAGATTTTTTTATGATTATTTGTCACAATATATTTAATGTGTGGCCCAAGACAACTTTTCTTCTTCCAGTGTGGCCAGAGATGCCAAAATGTTGTATATCCCTGATAGCCATACCCTCAGTATTACCTACTCAAGAAAGGGCATCTCGCCCTGGCTGGTGTGGCTCAGTGGACTGGGTGCGGGCTGGGAACCAGAGGATCCTGGTTTGATTCCCTGTCAGGGTACATGCCTGGGTTGTGGGCCGGGTCCCCAGTGAGGGCCATGTGAGGGGCAACCATACATTGCTGTTTCTCTCTCTCTCTCTGTCTCCCTCCCTTCCCCTCTCTCTAAAATGAATAAATAAAATTTAAAAAAAAGGGCATCTCCTTCTGGCAAAGACATGTGTTTGTTGTTTCTCTAAATCCTGCTTTCTCCAGGTTCCCTTATCACTTCTGGATCATTCCCAATGTACAGTATTTGCCATTCCACTACTAACCCCACTGTATTTTTATGGTTTCCTGCTCTGATTTTATTGGTTTTGAGGAAAATCCCCCAAATTCCTATATCATTTCTTTCTGTGACTTCTGTAATTTCTCTCCACCCAGTATCAGTGAAAGTGTAAGTTGCGAGGGCATCATTTATTTCTCTGGTTATTTCAAGGGTTTAGAAGGAGAAATAAAGAGATCTGTGCTTGGACTTATGCCAAATTACTACTAGAACCAACAACTTTTAAGTGGCCTTTGCTATTAACAACTGAATCCAAATTTTTTTGTTACAAAAAAAATTTGTTAGATTATAAAAGATCCTGAAGTTATTGTACCAGAGAGTGATAACTGAATGTATAGAGGAAGGAGAAACTAATTTAGTCATGATTTGCAACTGTGTACATAGACCTCAATTTTGCTGGAGTTAATAACAGCAATCTGAGTTTCCATAGGTCTATGATGCATCATCTCTTCACTAAACAATATATTTAAGTACATTTATGAAGTATTAACTCTTGAATCCTATTTTTTAATTGAAGATGGTAATAGACAAGACATGGGAGGCAATTTGTATTAAACATTTGATTTCAGTACTCCAGTTACGTCTGACAGTGAGAGAAAGGATGGGCAGGCATTATGCCCATGACTCTCGTAAGCAAATAGGCTTGACACCTCTTTATTTTATCCTCATTGCAGCATTTTTTATAAAATCTCAATAACTGCCAGAAATAAACCCAAGTCTCTGTGGTCAATTAATATTTGACGAAGGCGGTAGGAGCATAAAATTGAGTAAAAATAGCCTCTTCAAAAAATGATGTTGGGAGATCTGGACACCCATGTGCAAAAAAACAAAACTCGACCACCAACTTACACCATACACAAAAATAAATTCAAACAGGATAAAAGACTTAAATATAAGTCATGACACCATAAAAGTCCTAGAGGGAAACATAGACAGGAAAACTTCAGATACTCCACTCAGCAATACTTTAACCAATTTGTTTCCTAGAGCAAGGGATATAAAGGAAAGAATAAACAAATAGGACTTCATCAAAATAAAAAGCTTTGCACGGCTAAAGAAAACATTAGCAAAATGAAAAGGGAATCAACCACATGGGAAAATATCTTTGCCAGTGATACCTTGCACAATGGTTTGATCTCCAAAATATATGTAGAACTCACATGACTTCACACCAGGAAGAAACAATCCAATCACAAAATGGACAAAAGACCTGAACAGACACTTCTCCAAAGAGGACATACAGAGGGCCCAGAGACATATGAAAGGATGCTCAGCATCACTAGCCATCAGAGGGATGCAAATTAAAACCACAGTGAGATACCACTTCACATCAGCCAGAATGTCCATCATAAACAAATCAACAAACAAGTGCTGGAGAGGTTGTGGAGAAAAGGGAAACCTAGTTCACTATTGGTGGGAATGCAGACTGGTGCGGCTTCTGCGGAAAACACTATGGAATTTCCTCAAAAAACTAAAAATAGAATGGAGTTTGGACTGGGTAATTCCACTGCTAGGATTATACCCTTAGAATCCTGAAACATTAATTCAAAAGAACCTATGCACCCCAATGTTCATAGCAGTGTTATTTACAATAGCTAAGTGCTAGATATAGCCTAAGTGCCCATCAGCAAATGAGTGAACCAAAAAACTGTGGTTTTACATTTACACAATGGACACTAGGCAACACAAAGAAGGAGCTCCTACCCTTCATGACAGCATGGATGGAACTGGAGAGCATTATGCTAAGTGAAATAAGCCAAGTGGCAAAAGACAAATACTATATGATCTCACCCATAAGTGGAACCTAGTTAACAAAACAAGCAAGCAATCAAAATAGAACCAGAGACATGGAAATAAAAAACAAACTGACAGTAACCAGAGGGGAAGGGGGAGGGGGATAACAGGGCAAAGAAAGGGAAGGGTCAAGTCAAGGAACCTCTATAAAGGACCCATGGACAACGACAATTGGTTTAGGGGAGGATTGAATGTGGGAGGTAGGGGTCCGTAGAGCAGGGAGAGTAAAGGGGGGAAATGGGGACAACTGTGACTGAACAACAATAAAAAAATGAAAGCCCCTAAAAATATCAATAATTGTCCTTCAAACTTTTTTTTTCAAAACACCTCTGAAATGTTGAAACACGTGCCATCTTTATTACTATCATTACTGAGTCTCATATGATCTTCCAATGATATATTCTTCTTACTGAATAAGACATGCTCTTTTAATTATAATACTTCATATTTATATTTTTCAATAATACAAGATATTTCTAGCCCTGACCAATGTGGCTCAGTGGTTGAGTGTCGGTTAAGGCACATGCCTGGGTTGTGGTCCAGGTCCCCAGTAAGGGGCTCGTGAGAGGCAACCATATACTGATGTTTTCTCTCACTCTTTCTCTCTCCCTCCCCCTCTCTAAAATAAATAAATAAATAAATAAAATCTTAAAAGAAAATACAAGATATTTCTAAATGTAATTTGTAAAATCTCACAAGCTATATCATGCATATAATTGAATTTATTTTTCACATTTAAATAAAATAAAAATTTTGCCTAATTATTACTCTATCAGTTATTTATTTACTTAAAATTTCACTAATATAGCTTAATACATCTTCCCACCTAATGAGTTTGTCACTTATTTTTACCTTTTTCAAAAATATTTAGATTTTGTAATTGACAAAGTGATATTTCACTTTAAAGTATATATTCTTTATTCACGAGCTTTTCAACAAATTGTATTTTTTATATTACAAATAATTAAAACACAGATACTTCATGCTATATTAAGTATAATTGTTTTACAATTGAAAAACAAATCATGCATAAAATGTTCAATATTTTGAAGTCACAAGGCTAAACCAAGGGCCATCCACGAGAGGGCATACCTGGTCCCATCATTAGAGGATGCTGTGTCACCAGGGAACAGAATAATAGTTTGTCAAGAAGGTGACAGGGATGACGTTTAAAGATAAAGATAAATCTTAAATAGGCCTCCACAAAAAGTAGTCAATATACATTCTAACATGTATCTGAAAATTCCCATTGAACTAACTTTCTGTTATAAACAGTGACAAATTTTCATTAGGACTATATCTATAATACATGTTTGACACCCAAAAACAGAGTAGGGCAAACGTAGGTTTATAGTTTTGTGTACACAAAACACAGTTTATTCTTGTACTATTATTTAAAATTATTGTATTGTTTTTCATACAACTGTAAACTTACTTTTGCCCCACTATGTAATACAATCACATAATATTTGAAAACACAAATAAGCCAAGATAAGTAAATAAAAATTGATACAACTTTACAAATCAGTAATAAACACTTGTTAACATTTTATATGAGGCATTTTGTGTATGTGTGTAAATATTTATAAGAAGAGATTTAAGGTTTTTTCTGCACAATATTATAGTTTTTTCACTTTATTTGCTGAAATATTTTTAAACCATGTTTTAGTATATGAGTAGTGTGGGCATAAATTAACCATTTCACTATAATTGAACCATCACATTGCTTCTAGTATTTTTTATTGATTTTGGAGAGATAGAGAAAAACATCAATCTGTTGCTCAATGCATTTATGCTTTTACTGCTCAACTCCTGTATGTGCCCCAACCAAGCATCAAACCAGCAACCTTAGTGTGTGGGGTGGAGCTCTAACCAACTGCGCAACCTGGCCCGGGCACATTGTTTCTAGCTTTTCACTCTTGTAACTACTACTTTGAATAGTATATTAATAAAGGCCTTTTTAAAAAATACACAGGGGTGAGCAAAAGTAGGCTTACAATTGTACTACCAGTAAATAATATGATAATTAATACATAATAATACAAGAATAAACTGTGTTTCGAGTACTCACAACTATACACCTACTTCTGCCCACCTCTGTGTATCTGATTATCTAATTGATGGGTGATATTGAGATATCAATGCGTTGGATATGCATGAACTTTTGAGACTCTGAGAAGGACTGATGAGTGTCTATCCAGACTGACTCTTTGTCATGCCTGCAGGCTGTCCTGTGACATAACTCTGGCAGTGAAACCTGACTGAAGATGGACCTATGGAAAAGTTCTGTTAAAAGAAGGCTGACATTCTTGTCATTGTTCCTTTTTGCTTTTAGCATTGGAATGTAAGAAAAAATTGTCACAGGGCTGGAGTTTTAGCAACTGCATATGAAAAATAAACAGTAAGCAAGGAATGGCTGAATGTGCATGCACACAGAGCAAATGTTGTAGGGAGAGGGAGAGAGAGACAGAGAGAGAGAGTGTTATTATGAAGCTTCCATACTACCCCCAGATCTTCCATCTTCAGTTTTCTCATTATGTGAGAAAATAAACACCTAAATTGCTTCAGTCACTACCACTTTAGATTTGCTATGGACAATTTAATTCCTAATTTATATAATAGGCAACTGCCTTCACAAAAGGTACATTCCCACCAGCTGCATATTAAGTAGCCCATTTCACTGTGCTCTAACTACCACTGGATATCTTATGTTTCAACTTTAAAAAATAATTATACGTAACAATAAGTTTTATTTAAAATTTTATTTCTTTGATTACTACAGAGATTACTTTCTTTTTCAGAGTTTAGCTTTTTATTAAGTGTATTGCAAAAGAGGTTTAGTCAAAAAGACCAAAGCCCACGTTATCATCAGACTCCTCAGATTCCTCTTTCTTTGCTGGGGCAGCAGTCGTGGGGGCAGGACCTCCTGCTGGTGTACTATCTGCTGCTGAGGCAGGTCCACCAGCCCCTACACTGCCGATGAGACTCCTGATACTGACATTGATATTGCCCAGAGCCTTTGCAAACAATCCTGGCCAGAAAGGTTCAACATTTATACCATCTGCTTTAATGAGGGCATTCATCTTATCCTCTGTCACTGTCACCTCATTGTCATGCAGGATAAGGGACAAGCAGATGAAGGCAAGCTCTGAGACGGTGGCTATGGTGTAAGCAAGTGCTAGGTGAGCACTGCCGGGAGTGCTGCTGGTTGCCGGGTCAAGTGAGGGCCCTCCCCAACCAGGCCTCAGCTTCCCAGGAAGGACTGAGGACCTTACCACCAGCTGGAGGAAATATAGATTACATTTTAAAGCATGATCACTGACCTTTTGCATGTCTCCTCTTGAAAATTATGAGCCCCTTAGCCTATTCTTTTCTACTGGAATATTTGCTTTACTTAATTTACAAACTATCCAGTGTTGACCTTCCGTGTGTTGTATTTTCAATTTTATCATTTATGAATTATTGCAATTTTTACTTTGCAATTTTTATTTTTGTGCATATTTATTACATTTTGTGGTTGTTTTGGAATCTGTTGGTACGTTAATTCATAGAAAATCCTTGAAAACTTTCTGCTCCAAATCAAATACTGACATTTCTTTCTAGTTTTGTTTTAATGTCACAGTATTTCATTTAAATCTTTAATTTGGCTGAAATACATTTTCACATAAGGAACATAGCCAACTCATATTTTTCTATGATGAACTACTTATCTCAATATTATTTGTCAAATAATGTATTTTCCCATTTATCCTAAATCAATGTATGTGTTATTTTGTGTATCTTGATCAGTAAAATCACAATATTTTGAATGTCTATTATGTGCCAGAATTGATACAAATAAAGTGATGAAACAAACAGCCTATCCAAAAGAAATTAACAGTTCATTTTGGAAATAGGCAAATAGTTTATTTCAGTAACATGTGATCAGGACTGACAAAGAGATCATCTCTAGGCACTCTGCCTCTTTTTCTTTCTAATCCTGTGTGTGGTTACCTGTTAGAACAACCTTTCACACATTTGATTGTCTAGATTATTTCAGGACCTGTGTACATATTAGGCCACTAAGCGCCGGGCACACTACATTTATGTGTGATGTTGTTGTTGAATTATGAGGGCTATGCCCTCCACTGTGACTTGTTTCGTGGGGATTTCATCCTCTTGCTTTTGAATGCCACCCAGCTCAGCTCATGGTTTTGGAATGAGGGTGTCCTACTGCCCTCTGGAGCCCTCTACAGAATTCATGCATATCCACTAGTTTAGCTAGGTCATCCTGCAGAAACGCCTACAATACAGAAACACCCATGTTAGTTTACCAGCAGGAACTGCCTCGAGAGGAATGATGTTCTCAGAGGAGGAATGTAACCATGCCATCAAAAGTTCTTCACAGGCTCAAATTTTCAAGCAAGACACAAAATCTGTCAAACTGTCAGAAACCCAGCATGAACCAAGTCTGTCTCTGTGAAGCCACATCATAGTGCCACTGTCAGAGAATTCTCCTGCCCTTATTCTTTCACCTAAAAATGAACAAATATAAAAGTTTGACTATAATAGTCAAATATACTATTGCTTTATTTCTTACTCCAATGGCCACAGTGTTACCTCTTAGGATCAAATGGAGTTAAAATTATATTTTAAAAGGAATTTCTGTGTTTGTTTGATTTTATCTCCACTTCGGGAACCAAGTGGGTCATGACTTCGTGAGCTACAACTTGTAGATAGAGTAATGCTGTGACAGTTGCCCTTTGTACAAAGTCATCGCCTGCAAGGATTACAGGATCACGGGGTAAGCTGGGAAAATTTTTCATGTTAGTCTCAAAAAACAAAAACTTAAAAATGAAGAGTACAAAATATTGACAGTTAATTCTGAATCTCCAAATTCTCTGCCACAGTTTTTGGAGATGTACATATTTCTCATAGCACACCACAATATAATTTACCTGATGTTTGGCCCCGAATGCCTAAAACTTTACTATTTGTGAAAATTAATAGACAGAAACCACATTGAAAATGGAGTAGAGAGCCTAGAAGAGAGAACCCTCATACACTTGTCACTCAGGGCACACTCCTGACCCCAGCAGGAAGAGTTGTACCTTGCATCTCTGATAGAAAGCCTACCTTAGCAGGAAGAAAAAAAGATTCCTCCTTGCTAAGTGGGAGCTGGCCATAATTCAGCCAATGAAAAATCACTATACGTCAAAATTTTAGTTTCCTCCTAAGAACTCTTCATTTATAACAGCCCCTGCAAGTCCATAAAAAAAGCATTTCTGTCCTTTGTTTCTCTGGACATGCTCATGGTTCACCACTAGGCTCCATGCTGTTCCTGAATAAACTTATTTAGCTGGAGAAATATATGCTATTTGTATGAGGTCAATAATTCTGATGCCAGGTTGAGCACACATAGGCCAAACCATTCTCTTCTGCTTTGATTAAGACTCACAGGGCCTCAAAATGCTCAAAACTGGAGAGAAATCAGAAATTAAAAATCAAGCACAGTTGTATTTGCCCATCATTCTGATCCATTTACATTTCTCTCCCTCAAAATGGAATTCCCTAATACTGTGGCCCAGATTTCTACTAGTATTACCAACTAGTGGCTCCAACAAAGATGCACACATACATTTTTAGTATATGAGGGTCAATAATGACGAAAATCTTGGGCACCACTGCATTTTGGTAGGGTTGAGACTGACAAGAATACAGAAAATGAAGCAAGAGAAAGAGAGGGAGGGAAAAAGGTTTTTTTGGTAGATTTGTTGAATACTTAATATTTAGTTGTACTAATAGATACTTTTCTAAAATATTTATAAGGTAGACAGGATTTGACATTTTCTAAGTGTGTCTGTGAGTATCTATCACCACCTTTCGAAGCTAAAAAATACTGCACAGATAATCTATATCACCTATTTTACATCTGTCCCTAGATGCTAGCATTATCAATTATAGTATTTCTCTTGTGATGAGAAAGTCCTTTATCTTCTTTTCTCTTTTTAATTTAGTAATTCAAATCATCTGAGGTATAACCTACTAAGAAACTCTTTGTATGGATGAGACATTTTATGACCACATGTATATAACATCATATGTTAATTTGATAATTAATACCTGATTCAGTATAACCCTCGGATGAGAAAAAGTTTAATAATTACTTATACCAGAATTCAAATAGGTGCCATGGTGGTTGTTTCCTAATCCTGGTTTCTTACTATTAGACAAAGGTATCTAAGAGTACTTTTCCACTTTTTCCCACTTCGTTCATTCATTCACTCAACAAATGTATTCGTTCAAAATCACTCATTTAACAGGAAGCTGAACCTCTCCAACCCCTCCCACCTTATGTCTAGCTCATGCACCCCACGCTCTTTTGCCCAAATGTGCTTTTTCTTAAGCACTATGGAGGAGACAGAAACCTTAACAGAATTCCAGGATTCATGGGCACAGTGACCACATCAAGAGTAGAAAACAAGGCAAGGTGGGTAAGTAAGGTCTGACTGTCTCACATGTGACGTTGAATTAACATTTCCTTTCTCCTGTCTCATATGAATGTAAGAATCTCAACACCCACCAACACCCTCTGCATTGTTTTAACCAGAATTTTCTCATCATTGGTGGTTTTCTGTTTTTGTTGTTGTGCTTGTGCACTTGGATGTCTTCAACTACATTCTATCTCCAGTTTCTGTCATTTCATCACACCTTTCATTCTATTCTGGATTTCTGCTCCAAATTGCTTCCGAAATCTATAAATTGGGTTGTGATAATTGACCCTCCACCAGGGAAAAGTCATATCCCGAATGTCCTGTAGTTCCACAGTTGTCCTTTACCCTTTCTGAGATTTATTTCCTGTATTTCTGCTTGACCTTGTTTTCTTTCAGTAATTTTTTCATTGAATTTGTATCCCAGCAATAGACAATTTTTCCATGCCAACCACTACCATTCCCTATCACCAGCTAACAGTTTACTGAGTACTTACTGACCAGCAGGCATAATATTAAGCACTTAAAATTTATTACCTCACTCAGTCTTTCTAAAATCAATGTGAAATAGCTATTAGTACCACCCAATGCCTCATATAAGAGTTGATCCTTATTAGACTCCTAAATATTTCTAGAATGAATCCTCATTTTACAGTAGAAGAAGATGGGGCTTAAGAATGCTTTGTACCTTGCCTCAAATCAGGCAGTTAGTAATAATAATAGTTAACTTTTATCAGAAACTTACTAAGTGCCAGGTAGCATTCCAAGTTCTTTTTACAAATATTAGTTATTTTGTATATTTTTGTTTTGTTTTGTTTTCTCATTATTCCATGAAGGAAAAAAAATGCTTCAGTGTTCTTAAAAGAATGGAATTAGGAATGTAGGGAAGGAAAACCTTTTCCTCTATCTTCTTAAGGACTGATGGCCTAGTCTGTGAAATAAACTGACAGCAGGTAGATTAACAGAAGAAAAGGTATATAAATTTATTTTTTAATGTTATGTGCATAGGTGCATCACAGGAAAAAGAAGTGTAAATACCTAAACAGCAGTGAGATTTAGGAACTTATTAATCATCTTAATAGGGGAAGAGGAGGGAGAATATAGGCAACTTAGGAAAAAATAAATAATTTTAGGAAAGATGAATGGGCCCTTAGAAGAATAGACGGGGGTGTGATAGTTTGCAACAGTTTGTCTGAGTGCCATATCAGCTTCCAGCTTCCTCTCTATGGTGAGTCAATCTTTCTGGCAGATGAAATTCCAAAAAGGGGATTGATGACAATTGATGTTTGGGGGGAGGTTCTGACTTTAGGGAGATAAGGAGCATTCAGAGAAAGCCTCTGCCTGCTTCATTAGAAAACTGAGGAGTTTTCTAAATTCCCTCAGTACAAGATAATCAATATGCTAAAGTGGTGTATTTTGGGGTGCCATGTCCTGAACTCTTCCATTACAAATGGGTAGAAATTTTAGAGCAGCAGTATATTCAATAAAAGCAAAACATAATATAAACCACTTCATATCCTAATAATTTTTTCCACCAGGATATATTCAAGCAAAGGTTGTGCCACTGCTCTCCAAGATTGCTATGGAGTAAATTTCAACATATGTTTGGAGTTTAAAAACTGATATTTGTGTTACCTTATTTTTACAGTGTCTTATCTTATGACAAGACCTTGGACAAGATAAACGTAAACAAAAATAGAGGTGATTTGGTACTTGGTTCTTTATTATTAAGTACAAAAACATGGTACAGAAAGCCATGCTGGAAGAAATTTTGAATAAGTAGAAATTCAAGTTAGTACTTGGAGCTGTTAACTATTGTTATTGGACCTGCTTTTGTTCTAAATGGAGCCATCCAGCTGCTCTGTACTTGGTTCTTGCTGGCAAATTAGGGAAGAGGATGTTCAAAGGTGGCTCCTGGTTTACCCTGGAACCAAAAGCTCTGCTTCTGCAGGGATTCCATCTTGGAGAGAGAGCAAAAAGTAGGCCCTGGATATTATTGGCCTTCCCTGATAAAGCTGGAAGACTTTCTCCCTGTAAGATAGTATCCTGGGCACAATGATTATTTTCACCAACTACTCTTTACGATGATCAAAAATTCCACCACCCCGACTACAAATATATTCACAGAAATTATTTTTCCACTCCATTTCCTCAAACATCTTGCATTAGTGTGACTGGAGACCCTGGCTTCCTGCGTTGATGATTTCCTAAGCCTCAGAATCTCATTATTTCATGGTTCTTGCAACCTAGAAAAAAATACCTTGTATTATTTTAGACACTTATTCTATAGGTTTAGACCTTACAGTAACTTCTTAGATCAGAAATTATAACTTCATGAAACAGAGTGAATTTGCTGCACCTGAATTTAAATAAGCATCTAATTTAACATTATCTCAAGGAAGTTTGCATACATTAAAACCGTATATACCAATTTTTACATTTTCTTTTGTTCAAGCATCACACAGAACAATTATATGTAAATATTGAGTCCTTTCTTCTTAAGTGAGTTTCCAGAGAAGTCTTATCCAAGTTATAATTAAAAGGACTTTTCATCTTATTTTTACTTAGCATACCTGTACTCTTGGATATCCTTAAAGCTTTGAAACAAGATAATGAAAGACATCTAAAAATTATATTTTACACTGTTTTTCTAATGAAAAAGTAAGGCTGTGTTTATATGTATTGTGTTTACATGCAGTCTAGTATTTTAAAGATTAGGTCATATTCTCTCCAGAGAGAGAATGCAAAATGTAATGGAAACAACCCTGATTTTGCTTTGAAGTTAGAGAACTTACTGTGTTCAAGTTTGCACCTGCCACTGGATGACATTCGCAACTCCTATTGTCTTAATCAGACTACCTAACTCACCCAAAAAAACTAAGAAATGGTAATAGTATACACTTCCCATGGTTATTATTTTTAAAAATGAGTAAAATGAAGTGTGGAAATGTTCTTATATCTATTCAAGAAGCATTTACTGAGTTTGTGTTATGCACCAGTTACTAAAGATATACAGATAAATAAAACATTAGTTTATAAAACTTAAAGCAATATATACATTATATAGCTTTATTGAAAGGTCTTAATGCATCACTGACTGATATATAGTTTACTCCTCATATTTAACTCTAGAGTTTCAAAATAATCTTGATATACAATATACTGAACATATCAACTGTGACTAGATTTGCAAAGGAGAATTGGGCTCCATTTATCGGCAGTTTCTTCTCCTGCAGTTCCTGTTTTTTGCAATCAACTGCAATACAAAACTACTACATAAAAATTATAAAAATAAAAAATTCATGTATTTCTCACCATTCTGAGTACCTTAATGAAATATTGCACCACCTTTCTCTGCCCTGCCAGGGACACAAATCATCCCTGTGTACAGAGTACCCACATTGAATGTACAGTGCAAGACATTTTGAGAGAGAGAGAGAACACATTCACATAACTTTTAGTACATTAATTGTTCTATTTTGTTATTAGCTGTGCTATTAATTTCTTACTGTGCCTAATTTATAAATTAAACTTGTACGTATAGGAAAAAACATAATATATATGAGGTCTGTCCAGGAGGTATCCAGCCATGTAATATAAAAAATAGAGACATTTACTGAAGAAGATACAAGGTACAAGAAACATTGTACATAGGACAATGACATCTCAGTCCCCTTCAAAGTAGGCACCTTGGGACCTTACACAGTTCTCTCAGTTGTCATCATCTGCCCAATCATATTTCCCTGAATCTCATCAATGGTTTTCAATCTCTTCCCTTTTTCAAAGGTGATGTAGTTTGGGGAAAAGCCAGAAGTCGCAGGGCACCAACTCTGGGCTGTAGGGGGGCTGACACACCTGGATACTTTTATGTTTTGCCAAAAAACTCTGCAGGAGATGTGATGCATGAGCAGACATATTGTCATGATGAAACTGCCGATCACCAGTTGCCCATTGTTGCAGCCTTCTGAATCATCCAAATAGTTTTCACAAAGGAATGTTCAAGCTTAACACATAATTTGATGCAGATTTGTTGCTCTACTTGCTCACTTTGAATGTGATGACCACACAGTCCACAGTCTTGCTCAAGGACATCTACTGTTCTCACTGACTAGTACAGTGAAATCATCATTGTTCACACATGCTAATTCCAGTTCACTCTCCTTGGCTGCTAGGTTCCATGAGTATAGCACAAACCATCCTTGTTATATAAACAATGGTTGGACTTTTTCTGGGCAGACCTTGTATACAGGCTTTGGTGCTATTATATGTGCTTCCAGGCAACCGCTGGGGCCCTTAGAACATACCTGTGGACAAGGGGGAGTTATTGTATTTAATTTGTAACAACCTTCACCCTCAGCCCAGCACATGCCCTCTCCCACATACATTTTTTTCTGTTAACTTTCAGTATAGAAAGTTCACTTCTGCTCTTGCTTTCCTTACTCTAAAGTGTAACTGTTTTGCTTATTCAATATATAGGAATTGGGATGATGCTTCATTGTTTGGCTTATTCTGGAATTAAACTGCACAATGACAGGAAGACAACAAATTATCATTGTTTTAGATGTTAGAAAACAATTAGATGTTTACACAACAGAAGAGGAAATATCTCCAGTCCTACAGCAAATGTGGGAAATCAAGCAATTTAAGAGTCTCAACTACCAAAACCATCATGACACATCTGTTGTGAAATTGTCTTTATATTTCTAATTAATGCTGTTCCATTGATGTTTCTGAGTATCTAAGAAATGACTTCTCAAAATACATGGTGTGATGAGCACCAGGTAAGAACTACTATGCATCTTTTTTTATTGATCATTTTCATATGGTAATTGGAAAGGCTAAGCTCACCCTGTGTTTCTCTTTTCAAAATCAGGGAGCTCTTCCTCTTGCCTCTTCAGCATCGTATTAACTAGTTGTTACCTTAAAGTGAAGTACTGTTCTGAGGATATGCCTTTAAGTGCCCTAGCGCTCCCTGATCAGGTTCCACAATTTGAAGAGTGGTAAAAAATGCTCATATGTGCTAGAGAAAATCATTGAGCATGGTGGTTTAAACACACAATTTTATTCAGACACGAATAAGTTTGTGCAGGCTCTGCCATTTACTTACTATTTAAACTTTATTCATTTATTTAACTTTCTAAGCTTTAGTTTCCTCAGTTATATAATGAAATAATGGCAGGCCCTACCTTAAGCAGTTGTAATGAATATTTAAAAACTTAATGTGTGTAATAAATTTTTTACCATGTCTGAAATTTAGTAATCCCTCAATAAATATAAATTGCTGTTCACCACAGTCAAGCTTAAACGTATCTTGGCAGGCTCTGTGACCTAAGGATAACAAAGTAATCAGATTTAGGAATGCAGAGGAGTGTGCAGACACCCAGAAAAATAAAACAACAAAAAAGAAGCCACCCAATTATCAAAAAGAGAAGAAAAGGTAATACACATTGTCTCATTGAATTGAATTTTAATAATCCTTTTTAAAAATTATATTAACTATTTTTTAAAAATTTAAGAAACATAAATTAAATAATATACCCAAGATTATATCACTGGTGAATTGCAGAGTTAGTATTTGATCCCATGTGTATCTCACTTAAAGTCTTTTTCTTTTTTTTACACAAGCCAGTATTAAATATCAAACATGCGTAGATTAAGAAGTAGCAGGTAATACATATTCAAGCCAAAACGTAAAACACATTGGATGATGCCAGTGGCCAAGTTGAATTTGAGAGCACTCATATGTCTATGATTCCCCAGTATAAACTATTTCTCGCAGGAGTCTTTGGTAGGTTCCCACCAGAGTAGGACATGAATGACTGGGTCTCAGTTCATAGATGTGTGTGTACAAGAGACCATGGATATCTAGGTGAAGGAGTCAAAGGCTGGCATTGACAGAGTATACCCAAGACAATGAGTCCCAATGACTCTTAGATAATCTCGACAGCTATGAAAACAATATAAAAATATCTAGACAGTATAATAATAATTAAGTAATGATATTTATTATAGTACTGTGCTTCTATGTCGGGCACTTTAAAAGTACCTTCTTCATATTAACTCTAACTTTTTATAATAACCTTGTAAGAATGACTTTGGTTTTCCTAGTTATAGAACTAAAGTATAAGGCTCTAAAACAGAGTATAATTTGCCAAATTTCCCATGATTAAGTAATGGTAGAAAAATCAGATTTATTAGAAATTATTAAGGGTGTTTGGCTAGGAGGCAGGAAAAGTAAATTCTATTCATAACTGAGAATTAGTAAAACCTTCAGTAGATTATATTATCTTTCAATATATAGCAGCATGATGTGAACAAAGAGCACTTGACATTGTCAAAGATCCTGTCTTTAGTTTTGCTTTATGTTATAAAATGCAACCTTGAACATATCATCCAATTAAACTATTTGATCCTCTATATCCTCACTTGTAAAATATGCGAATAATATTTCCCCTGTCTCTTTCATTGAGCAGTAAAAAGACTGTAATGAAATCATGAATAGGCACTACATAAATTCAAAGATAATATGCAAATGTGACATTATTTTTGCTAATCTCCCTGGAGCTACATTTGAATAAAATGAATTAATACATATGAAAATGCTATCCAATGATAATAAAAAATCAAGATCATTAAGGATAACTGTAAACTTTCCTGTGAGGTATATAGGTGTTTGAATATTTATACAGAAAGGTAATTGTTGTGCTTTCTGTCCTCATTTTTATATGTTCCAAGAATTTTTTCAACAATTATATTTATGATGGACGAACCCTATATTTTAACATAAAAAATAGGGAACAGATGGTGGTATAGTTAAAAATGTACTTGAACCCGCCCGCAACCAGAGCAAAATTACAGCTAAACTACAGAACAACTATCACTCAGAATCATCTGAAATTGAGCTGAATGGAAGTCCTACACCACAGGATTAAAAGAAGCCACATTGAGACTGGTAGGAGGGGTAGAGACAAGGAAAGAGCTGCTCCCACACTCGTGTGCAGCAGTTTAAAATTGGGAGGGGTAACTCCACTGCAGAGGTTGCCCCCTAAGGAGTGACAGGCCCCAGTCCCACACCAGGCCTCCAGTTCAGGGTTACAGAGCCATGAAGAGAAGTATCCTTAACATCTACTGGTAAAAGCCAGCAGAGATTGAGGCTGAGGGAGATGGAAGGCTTCTGCAGTCCCAGGCATTCCTCTTAAAAGGCCCCCACACAGACTTTCTCAGACTTAACTTCCCCTGAGGTCCAGCACTAGAGCAGCAGCTTGAAAGAAACCAAGAACATACAGGAAGGAACTGAACTGTCTGGAATCAGGGTGAGAGCTGCGGGTCAGCGTTCTGCCAGACAAATTCCTGGCAGAGGACATTGTTCATTTCTAAGGTTTTCCCCCCACCAACAGGTCTCACAGGCAGGTACCGCATTTGAGTCTCCATCAGTCTGGCTCACAATGTTTGCCCCACTGTGGTGATTCTCTGAGATCCCAACCCATCCAAATTTTGGGCCCACCAAGCCATTTGCAGTTGCTTTTTAATGCAAATGGATTCTTTTGCCTCATATTTCAGGATTTCCTAAAATCTCAAATAAGTAGCATCTGGCCTCTGTGTACCCCATACATCTTGATAAGTGGCCCCAGGCCTGGCAATAGCAGCAGTTGGCCTTGGTTTTCAGTTTGGCTTCTTCTGGGTACCTCGGAGCCTAGCACAAGTAGCAGCTGTCTTCATATAATTTTGTATCTCATGCTGAGTGGCCCCAGGCAGGGCACAGGTGGTGGCTGACCTTGTACCTCCTGGGAGGCCCCAGAGCCAGTGTACCTCTGGACAGCATCAGACCATACCAGATTATAGTCCTGCCACCTCTAGAAGTGACACACTGAAGGGACGAACTCAGTAAGCACCAAAGCCCTACTGAAACAATGGTCAGCTCCTGCAAAGCAGCTTCTCCACTATAGTTGCAACCAGCTCTCGCACCCAATCAGCCTGGGGGTCCATCTTTCCCAGTAATGCCAACAACAATCAAGGCTGAACTACAACATGACAGTGCACACAGCCCACACAGTGGCACAACTGAAGCACCCGACTCAGGTGACTGGGGAGGCTGTGCCAGTGGGCTCTAGGACAACTACTATGCAAGGCTACTCTACCAGCTTTGTTTCTATGTATTAGGTAAAAGCACTATTTAATATATAGAAACAAACATAAGAAAGCAGCCAAAATGTGAAAACAGAGAAATAGGTCCCAAATGAAAGAACAAGAAAAATCCCCAGAAAAAGAACTAAGTGAAATGGAGGCAAATTACCAGATAAAGAGTTCAAAACAATGGTTATAAGGGTGCTCAAGGAACTTAGTGAGAACTTCAACAGCATGAAATAGGACATAGAAATCATAAAGAAAAAAAAAACAGTCAGAAATGAAGGTTACAATAACAGAAATGAAGAATAATTTATAGGGAATCAACAATAGAGTAAATGAAGCTGAGAATCAAATCAGCAATTTGGAATATAAGGAAGAAAAAATATCCAATCAGAACAGCAAAAAGAAAAAAAAAAGATTTGAAAAAATGAAGATAATGTTAGGAGCCTATGGGACAACTTCAAGCATACCAACTCCACATGATGACAGGGTACCAAAAGGTAAAGAGAGAGAGCAAGGAATTGAAAACTTATTTGAAAAAATAATGACAAAAATCTTCAATAACCTGAAGAAGGAAATAGGCATACAAATCCAGGATGTGCAGATAGTACCAAACAGGAAGAACCCAAAGGGACCCACACCAAGACACATCATAATTAAAATGTAAAAGCTTAAAGATAGAGTCTTAAAAGCATCAAGAGAAAAGCAGATATTTACCTAAAAGGGAATTCCCATAAGACTGTCAACTGATTTCTCTGTAGAAACTTTGCAGGCCAAAAGGGATTGGCAAGAAATATCCAAAGTGATGAAAAGCAAGAACCAACAACCAATATTACTCTACCCAGAAAAATTTGGATTCATTTAGAACTGAAGGACATATAAAGTTCCTCCCTGACAATGAAAAGCTAAACTTCATTACCACCAAACCAGTATTATGTGACATATTGAAGGGTCTTCTTTAAGAAGAATAAAATTAAAAAAAATATGAACAATAAAATGGCAATAAATACAAACTATTGAATTTAAAAAGCAAAATAAACAAGAAGGACAGAAACAGATTTATAGATACAAAGAACATTTTGATGGTAGCCAGATTAGAGAGAGACTGGGAGAATACGTGAAAAAGGACTAAGTACAAATTTTTTATTACAGAATAGTCATGGGGATGAAGTACAGCATTACAATAGTATTGTAATACTTATGTGTGGTGTCAGATGGGTATGAGATGTATCAAAGATGAACACTTAATAAGTTACATAATGTCTAATCAGTTGTGTATACATGTGGAACTAATATAATGTGTACTGTAATTTTAAAAAATTTAATGATTTTAAAAAAGGAAAATAATGGGGACAGCTGACTTGTTTAAACCATGATAATCAGATTATAATTCAGATTATGTACTTCACGATTTTATGTCTTTTCCCTACATCATACTGCCTTTTTGTATAAAATGATAGATTTTATATCTCATGGAAGGATGGTGGAAAAATTAATCTAGTTTCTTCTTATTATTTCTGCTCTGGATATTTTTCCCATAAGCCCAAAGATAAATTCTATTCTTGAATCCCTTCTTTCTCTGATTGGCTCAACATTCTCTGAATTCCGAGGACTCTCTTCTCTGGTTGTTTGACTAGTAAGCCAATGTTTTATTCTCATTATTCTGTTTTGTGGTTCCTCAGACTACATTTGTCTGTGTCCAAGTGGCAAGAGGACAAAGAAAGGGAAAAAATAGAGATCTCTCAACAAAACTTTCTGGGCCACAGTTCCGCTGGTCAGAGAGAAAGATTCCTGTATCTCACTATTTCAGGTAACTGTATGGTCGTTATTACCACAGAACTGCAGCATCCAGAGTGAGAGTGCCACTTAGGGACTAACTTCCCCATTCATGAGACTTAGAATGAAAGCTTCTCTTGGAGATCTTCCTATCCTATGTACATCGGCATGGATTATTCTGCCTTTAATGCCAGGTTGGGAGAAATAGGAGGGGAGAAATACAACAAACAAGAAATTTGCCATCACATAATCCATCCTGTTAAAGACTTCCTTGTATAAATATGCTTTCCACAGGTTTCTAGTTAGTTTTTTCATCCATTCCTGAATCAAATTCTGATATAATTATTAAAAAGGCCAAAAATAAAAAGACTTGCAACTATATATGTAATTCATTAAGGTAATAGTTTTCCTGTTCAGACCTAAGCAGTCAGCATACTTCCCTAGCTGACATTCTTTTGCTCAGGTTCAACACTTCTTTTTTACCCATTTCTAAACTTAAAATTTATTTTTACCGCTATAATGACTTGTAGTTGACATACAGAATTATTGAAGTTTAAGGTATACAATGTGTTGATTTGATATACTTATATTTGTATATTGCAAAATGACCACCACTAGCGTTAGCTAACATCTCCAATGCATCACATAAGTGCCATTTTTTATGGTAAGATGCGGGAATTCTTTCCACACACATGAAAACACGCAGTTCCAGAATTTACGTGTTTTGAGCTCAGCTCCGTGTGAGGAAAAATTATTCCCGTGTGGATCATGTCAGTGGAAAAGGAATCCTCTAATAGGAATTTGGCAAAAATGTATCTTAACAAACTCTATAACTTGCTGAGTCTCTCTTCCTCCCAAAGTCAGAAAGCTTAAGTTAATGAATCTCTGCCTCAATATTTTATGGTCCTAAAAGTTAACAGCCCTAGTTAGCTTACCCTCAATTTACTTGTCTCCTGTTTAATGTATACCCTGGTCCTGTCTGCCACTGGACCTGAATTTACATCCTAAAGCTCTGTTACTGAGTAAACCTAACCCTTATCTATTCCCTTCCCATATATCCTCATGACCCAACTGAAAACCCCTGTTCTGCATAAGTCCATGAATAATCAATCCAATGTAAATGTGTCCTAAAACTTCTGATAAAAAGCCTGGCTGAGCTAGGCATGAGCCTTTTCCAAGATGGAGGGAAAGACCCGTGGCTGCCAGACTCTTTTTCTCAAAGTGTGTCTCTGGGTAAGTTTGATTCACGCAATCAGGGTATGGTCCCCCATGGATTTCACTGGGATGAAATCCCAGCGTCAGTAAGATATTTAACATCTACTACCTTAGTAACTTGCAATACTAAATAATATGATTTTAGCTATAGACATCATGGTGTGCGTTAGATGCCCAGGACATTTTCAACATCTAACAAAGTTTTCACATTTTGACCACTGTCATCTCATTCCATATTCCTTAGTCCTGATAACGAGCATTCTATCATTTGTTTCTATGAGTTTCATTTGTTTAGACTCCACATATAAGTGATATAGAGTATTTGTCTTTCTATGACTTATTTCACTAAGCATAATGCCTTTAACTTTCATGCAAGTTGTAGCAAAAGGCAGGATTTTCTTTTTCTTCTCATAGTTGAATAAGATTCCTCTGTGTGTGTATGAGATTCTTTACTCATGCATCTGTAGACATTAAAGTTGTTTCCATACATTGGCTATTGTGAATGAAACTGCAATAAACATGGGGCCGCATGTTATCTCTTTAATATCTTGTTTCATTTTCTTTGCTGCTTTTACCCATACATGGGACTGTTGGATAATTTAACAATTTTATTTTTAAGTTTTGAGAAAAATACATACTACTTTCCATAATGGCTCCACCAATTTCCATTCTTACACAACAGCACACAATGGTTCTCTTTTTCTGCATCTTTACCACACATGGTTTATATCTTGTCTTTTTTATGATAGTCATTCTAACAAGTGTGAGGTTATAGCTCATTATGACTTTGTTTTGCATTTCCATGATGATTCGGAATGCCCTGCATCTTTTCATATACTTGCTGGCCATTTGTATGTCTCATCTGGAAAAAAGTCTATTTGGTTTTTCTTCCCATTTTTCCACTTATTTATTTTTATTTTTGTTTCTTATGGTTTTGGCATTACGTCCAGATAATTATTGTCAAGACTGATATAAAAAAGGTTTTTCCTATGTCGTCTTCTAGGAGTTTCATGTTTTCAAGTATCACATTAAACGTTTACTCCATTTGGATATAATTTTTGTGAATGGTGAAAGATAGGGGTCTTTGTTTCATTATGTTACATGTGAATATACAATTTTCCTAGCACCATTTATTGAAAAGACTATCTTATTTCCATAGAGTATACTTGGTTCCCTTGTCAAATATGAGTTGACTGTATATATAAGGGTTTATTTCTGGGATCTCAATTCTGTTCCATTGGTCTATATATCTATTTTTATGTCAATAAGATGCTGTTTTGGTTACTACAGCTTTGTAATATAGTTTGAAGTCAGGAAATATGACACTTCCAGCTTTGTTATCTTTTTCTCAGAATATCTTTGGTTATTTAGAGTATTTGTTGGCTCCACACAAATTTTAAAACTGTTTTTATATTTCTGTAAAAAATACCATTGATATTTTGATAGTGATTACGTTAAATTTATAGATGACTTTGGGAATTATGGAGATTTTAGCAATATTAATTCTGATTCACAAACATGGAATATCTTTCCATTTTTTTGTCTTCAATTTCTTTATCAAAGTTTTATAGTTTGCTGTATACAGATCTATCACTGCCTAGGTTGAATTTATTCATAGGCATTTTATTGTTTTTAATGTTATTGTAAATGGGATTATTTTCTTTATTTCTCTTTCAGATAATTTTTGTGTGTAGAATTGCAACTGGTTATTGTATGTTGATTTTGTATCCTGCAACTATTGAATTTGTTTAAACTATTTAGGATTATTTTTGGTGGAGTATTTAGGATTATCTATATTTAAGATCGTATCATGTGTAAATGAAGCAGTTTTACTGATTCATTTCCTACTTGGGTGCCTTTTATTTCTTTTGTTGCACTGTTGCTCTGGCTAGGACTTTCAGCACTATTTGAATAAGTCATAAGAATAGGAATCCTTCTCTTGCTCCTGATCTTATAGTAAAGGCTTTCAAACTTTTACTGTTAAATGTAATATTGGCTGTGCATTTGCCTTATATTACACTTATCGTATTGAGGTATATTCATTCTATGCCGAATTTATTGAGTGATTTTAACCATGAAAGAATATTGTATTTTGTCCATTTTTAAATTTTTTTTGCATTGACTAAAATGATCGTAGGGGTTTTTTTGGGGGGGTATTAATACAGTGTATGACATTTATTAATTTTTTACATATTGAACCATCCTTGAATCCCAAGTATAAATCTTACTTGATCATTGAAGATGATTCTTTTAATATATTGTTGAATTAAGTTTATTAATCATATGTTGAGGGTATTTTACATCTATATGCATTAGGGAAATTAATCTGTAATTTTTATGTAAAGTCCTTTTCTAGCTTTGGTGTCAAGGTAATGCTAAATTTGAGTTTTCAGTGTTCCCTCTTCTTTAATTTTTTGAATAGTTCAAGAAATATTGGCATTAATGCTTCTTTCAATATTTGGTAGCATTCACCAGTGAAACCATCTAAACCTAAGCTCTTCTGCATTGGTAGATTTTTGATTACTGATTTGATCTCCTTAATTTTTACTGGTATATTTATATTTTCCATGTCTTCATGAGACAGTTTTGGTAAGTTTTTTGTTTTTTTTTGTTTTTTTTTTTTAGGAATATATCCATCCTTCTCTTCTAGGTGTTGGAGTTTGGTAATGTATAATTATTCATAGTAATCTTCCATAATCCTTTGTATTTCTGTGGTATTGGTTGTAATATCTTCTATTTATGATTTTGTTTGAATCTATCTTTTTTCTGAGTTGACTTAGTTAAATGTTTTTTTTTAATTCTGTTGACAGCATATTTTTCTTTTCTTTGTTTGTTTCTTTTTTTTTTTTAATGTGTCCAGGCATTCTTTACCTTTCTATGGGAGAATTCAGTCTATTATATTTAGAGGATCTGTTAATAATAGGGACTTACTAATGCCAACTTACTTGTTTTCTAGTCATTTTGCAGTTCCCTAGTTCTTTTCATTTTCTGTTGCTGTCTTCCTGTGTGAATGGGTGTTTTTCTGTGGCAGTATTATTTGATTTCCTTCTCTCTATTTTTTACCTATGTGTAGTTTTTTGCTTTTCTATGAGGTTTACAAAAAACATCATAGATGATAGATAAATAGATAAGTCTATTTTATGCTAACAATTTCTCTGATCATAAACAAAAACTCTATTATGTTTCTCCCCTTTTATGTTATTGTTATCATCATTAACATTGTTATATTATGACTTCAGGAAGACAAAAAACCCAATTAAAAAATGGGCAAAAGACTTGAAAAGACAGAGACATATGAAAAGATGTTCAGCATCACTAGCCATCAGAGAGATGCAAATTAAAACCACAATGAGATACCACCTCACACCAGTCAGAATGGCCATCATAAACGAAGCAACAGACAAGTGTTGGAGAGGGTGCAGAGAAAAGAGAGCCCTACTGCACTGTTGGTGGGAATGCAGACTGGTGCAGCCTTTGTGGAAAACAGTATAGAATTTCCTCAGAAAACTAAAAATGGAACTGCCTTTTGACCCAGCACTTCCACTGCTGGGATTATACCCTAAGAGCCCTGAAACACCAATCCAAAAGAACCGATGCACCCCAATGTTCACAGCGCCACAATTTACAATAGTTAAGTGCTGGAAGCAGCCTAAATGCCCATCAACAAATGAGTGGATCAAGAAACTATGGTACATTTACACAATGGAATTCTACTCAGCAGAGAGAAAGAAGGAGCTTATACCCTTTGCCACAGCATGGATGGAACCGGAGAGCATTATGCTAAGTGAAATAAGCCAGGCAGTGAGGGACAAATACCACATGATCTCACCTTTATTTATTTATTTTTTTAAAGATTTTATTTATTTATTTTTAGACAGAGGGGAAAGGAGGGAGAAAGAGAGGGAGAGAAACATCAATGTGTGGTTGCCTCTCATGTGGCCCCCACTGGGGACCTGGCCTGCAACCCAGGCATGTGCCCTGACTGGGAATCGAACCAGCAACCCTTTAGTTCACAACCCGCGCTCAATCCACTGAGCTACACCAGCCAGGGCATGATCTCACCTTTATCTGGAACATAATCAATAAAAGAAAAAAGCAAGAAAAATATAAACAGAGACATTGAAATTAAGAACAATCTAACAGTAGCCAGAGGGGAGAGGGAGGGTACTGTGGGGAGAAGGGTTTTCAGGAACTACTATAAAGGACACACAGACAAAACCAAGGGGGAAGGTAGAAGCAAGGGAGAGAGGTGGGTTTGGATAGGGTGGGGGGGAGTGGAGGGGAGAAAATGCAGACAATTGTAATTGAACAACAGTAAAGGAATTAAAAAACATTGTTATATTATGTATCTATTATCAAATTATTGAAGTTGTAATTATTTTAATATTTTTGCCTTTTAACCTTTATACTATAGCTAAATACTTAACAATACTATTTTAAAAAGTTAGGGTATTTTGAGTGTCACTATTTACTTACCTTTACAATACATTGTATATATATATATTTTTTTTTAAAGATTTTATTTATTTTTAGAGAGAGGGGAAGGGAGGGAGAAAGAGAGGGAGAGAAATAGCAATGTATGGTTGCCTCTCACGTGGCCCTCACTGGGGACTTGGCCCGCAACCCAGGCATGTGCCCTAGACTGGGAATCGAACCGGGACCCTTGGGTTCCCAGGCCGTGCTCAATCCACTGAGCTACACCAACCAGGGCGCATTGTATATTTTTATTCGTAACTAGTCACCATCCTTTTGTAAATAATAAGGCTCCATTCAGAATTATTTGCAAGACATTTAATGGTAAAGAATTCCCTCAGCTTTTGCTTTTTACTGTTATTTCTTTCTTTTTTGAAATTATAATCTCTCCTCTTTCATTTCTGAGTTTACTTGGTTCTTTCTCTTTTTTCCTTGATGAGTATAGTTAAAGTCTTGTTGATTTTGTTTATATTTTCAATGAACCAGCTCCTGGATTTATAAATGCTTTGAATTGTTCTTTTAGTCTCTATGTCATTTAATTCTGCTCTGATCTTGGTTATTTCCTTCTCTCTGCTCACCCTGTGCTTTGTTTGTTGTTCCTCCAGTTCTTGTAGATGCAGAGTTATGTTGTTTATTTGAAATGTTTCCATCTTTAGCTTGCCTTTGTGTCTGGGCAACTTTGCTGCGTAAAGTAATCTTAGCTGGCATGATTTTTTTCTTTCCGCCCTCTGAATATATCATCCCATTTTCTTTTGGCCTAAAAGGTTTTTACTGTTAGCCTTTGGCGATCCTTTTGTACAAGATTTTTTTTCACTTGCTGCTTTAAAATTTTTCTCTTTGTCATTGATGTAAGTCATTTTTTATTTTTTCAAGGTTTTATTTATTTACTTTTAGAGAAGGGTACGGATGGAGAAAGAGAAGGAGAAAAATATCAATTTGTAGTTGCCTCTCATGTTTCCCCTACTGGGAACCTGGCCCACAACCCAGGCATGTGCCCTAGCCTGGGAATTGAGCTGATGACACTATTGTTCATGGACCAGCACTCAGTCCACTGAGCCATACCAGCCAGGGCTGTCTTTGATTTTAGACAGTTTAATTATAATATAGAGATGATGATTTCACACTGGAATTTTTGTGTGACATATCAACTTCATGAATTAGGTTGTGCAAATCTCTCCCCAGGTTTGGGGATTTCTTAGTCATTATTTCTTTAAATGAGCTTTCTACCCATTTCTCCCTCTCTTCTCCTTCTTGGACTCCAGTGACATATACATAATTTTCCTTAATGGTTTCCCATAAGTCTCATATACTTTCTTCATTATTTTTTATTCTTTTTAATTATTTCCTTTTGGTAGGATAATTTTAATATGTCTTTCATATAACTCATTCATTTTTTCTTCTTGTTCAAATCTGTTTTTGAAACTCCCTGTTGAATTCTTCAGTTCAGTCATTGCATTCTTCATTTTGTTCTTGTATTGTTTTTCTGATATTGTGAAATTGTTTATCTATGTGCTCTTGTAGCTTTCTGATTGTGTTTAAAATAATTATTTTGAATTTTTTGTCAAGCAATTTCTGTATCTCTATTTCTTTGCGGTTAGTTACATAAAGTCTGCTGCATTCCTTTAGTGGAGTCATCTTTCTCAGATTCTTTCTGATCTCTGTAGTCTTCTATAGTTGTCTGTGCGATTGAAGAAAATGTCACCTCTTCCAGACTTCATGGACTGACTTCAGTAAGGGAAGCCTTTCACCTGAAGCAGGTAGAGCATGTTGGGGCATGCTCTGACCACAAGTCTACTGTTACAGGGTGCCACATGTAGAGAATGTGGGAGCACCATGTGTGGGGGGATGTAATATCTTTTTATCTCAAGCTGTTAGGATCCATAGCACTGACAATTATGTGTTTTTTAGCAAGCAATATAGAGAGTCTACGGTGGTTGTAAGGATTGTTGGGATCCTCAGCAGCACTTCCAGGTCCAGTGGCTATGAATCACAGCAAGCAGAATCGGTGACCAGAGCCAGGGGTTTGTACACACTCAGCTGCATGTGCCTATGTACTGAGATGGGCTGGTTGCAAACACACATGAAGTGATGGGGGTCAGGGCAGGCAGCTAGTGTCAGGGCCAACTGCAGCTGCAGAGGCCCTGGCTGTCAGCATGCTGTCCTGTGGCAGCACGCTCTTCCTCCAAGTGTGCACACTATAGTGGAGGAGGCTGTTGATGGGTATTAGGCTGGGCATGTATAGGTAGACAGTAGAAGAGGGTTTGCCTAGGTGGGCATGGTGTCACTGACCAATAACAAAAAGCAGGGCCTGATCTCAGCCCACAAACAGCTGCAGGGGACTCTAGTTGTTGGTGCGCTCTCCCACAGCTTCCCCCTGAGCATGTGAACTGCAGTGGAGACTGATGATGAGCATTAAGCTTATGGAATGCAGACATGCAGCTGGGAGGGTTAACCCTGAGCATAGGCATGGCTGTGGTGATCTGACACAAGTGTCTAGGCTGCTGTCTTACACTTGCACAGCCACAGAGGCCTGAGAAAATTCTGCTGTACTCTTGTAGAGATATGGAGGGATTCAAGTGGCTGACTTCTTACACTAGGATAGTTCCAAAGACCTGGAATGACTGCTGGTGTGTTTTCTGGGCTCCTGAGGAAGCAATGTGGGGAACAGGAATGGGGAGAGACTCAGGCATCTGGCATTGGTGACTACAAATACCTGTGGGGCAAAAACTTGTGAGATCTGCAGGGAGTTCACAGTGGCTGCATCGCTGTTGGCTTATCAGTGATGAAATCTGCTGGGTTTGTCTGCAAAGCAGGTAGGCCTCTATGAACACAATCACTCCTGCTGCATATGTGCTAATAATACTTTCCACTTTTCTTTCTTGTTCCTTATTTTATACACACACACACACACACATACACACACACTTCACTTTATTAGAGTGGGTGGAGTGAATTTGAAAAGACTTTTCATACAGTGCCCTGAACTGGCTGAATAAGCAGATAATTATTCACCCCTGTTCTGCTCTTTCTTTCCTGGTGAAGGAAACTCTAGCAGAGAAGTTCCTTTTTGGTACTGAACAATGCTAGTTTGGGGGATGGGGTGATGTAGGTGAAAATGTAGCTATCTTCCTACTTTTCTTGTGCAATTATTCTCAGATTCTTTTGTTCTAATGTGTTGCTAAAATTTTCAAAGTGTACTCTGGATGTCTTCAAGAGCTGTTTTTGTTTAAAGGTAGCTATGCAGTCATTGCTCTTTTTTTAAAGATTTTATTTATTTATTTTTAGAGAAAGGGGAAAGGAATGAGAAAGAGAGGGACAGGAACATCAATGTGTGGTTACCTCTCATGCACTCCTTGCTGGGGACCTGGCCCACAACCCAGGCACATGCCCTGACTGGGAATCAAACTAGTGACCCTTTTGTTCACAGGCTGGTGTTCAATCCACTGGGCCACACCAGCCAGGGCCAATCATTGATCTTTGTAGGGGATGAGGAGGCTGAGTTTACTAACATCATAATTTTGGTCTTCCTCAGCATTTCTTATTCTAGTGGAGCTGGAACCTCTTCTAATCTGTTTTCTTGTATAGTGGAATTTCATCTATTGCATTTACCTGTACAAATGTTAGCCTTTGTTCAAATTTTAAACCAAAATAAAGTGGAATTTAATGTTCAAAATAGTGCTAAAAGAGTGTAAACATTTTAGAAGAATAATTCCTAACCAGAAACTTGACAAACAGACCTTGTCGCCTAGAGTAGATGATAATTATAATTACTTTTGTTCTCTGGTTAAGGTTGGTTATATGGCCTAGGGCAGAGAAGACTGTTATTTTAAATGAATTAAAGATTTGTGAAAATATTTCTACCCCTTTAACCAAAATGAAGTGTTTTATTGTCACCTATACTAGTAGCAAATAACAAAGCCTTAAGAAGAGACATACATATAAAATATGATTTAAAGACATTGAAAAATTATTATAAGATTGCTGGTTTGAAAAACCTTTCTTTACAAATCCATGTTAATTAAACACATTGAAATTTAAGTGTTTTACTACTTTCTTGTTCAGTAAACATATAAGGACAATTATTTATGTCCACTTAATATCACTTCTCATTTGACACTCATAAAATTGTAACTTCCTCTAAAAGGCAAAGAATTTCGTATCCACATCTCAGAAATAATGGCTGTTATATATCTTGTTCAACTGACTGGTGGGTCAAATGGATCCTGTCTGGTTCCTTGAAAAAGATAGCTTTTTGCTTGATGATAAATAGCAGCTTCAAAGAAAAAAAAATATCATCACTAAATTTCTAACATCAACTAATCATTCTCAACTTATACTTTTTGTTTGGATTCTGAGAATGGATAAGATATTTTATACATGAATGCTTTATAAGTACAGTAATCAGGGACAGTAGGTAGTTAGATAAGACAAAAGATGATAGATGATTTGTAGGTGATTGATAAATGATAGGTAAATGATTATTGATAGACAGAAGGTAGGTAGGTAGAGAGACAGAGAGAAAGATAGATAGATAGCAGGTGATAAAAGTTAAATATTTTTAAGGAATTATCTTCCCCATAATACAGGGCTTGATTTTACTGACCCCAGTGGGCACTGACTTGGGGAAGCTTAAGGAAATATTCCATATGATTGAGGAGGACTACCATGGGAATTATTCATGGAAGAACCACATATATCAGAAAGAGCAAAAAAATAAAAACTGTTAACGAATTCTACAACATTAAAATAATAATTACCATAAATACAGTGCTCTTCCTGAATAACATGAGGTTATCCCAGTATTCTGTTTGATCACAATTTGAGGGAGATATTATTAAAAATCTACATTTTGTAGACACACTAAATTAAATTCAGAGAAGTTAGGTCTTTCTTCCAAAGTCACGCAGAAAGAACACATAAATGACAGGATTCTGATGCATATTTCACTAATTCCAAAGCCTGGGGATTCTTTCCACTAAGTTGTGTGATGCAACACTCAGAAGGGGACTGAATCCTGGAGAGTTGCAAGGTAGGGTAAAAAATAATGGAAGCAGTGTGGGATTGTGCAAAGCAGTATAAATGGCCTGAAATCATAAAGTTCGGAAGTTTGAGCCTGTCTTTAAAAAACACTGATGTGAGTATATCGACTTGAGTATAGAGTCAGTGCTGGATTTGGATAATAATTACAGCAAAACAAAACAGTAACAACAAAAACTTGTTTTGGAGGTTTCTCTAAGTAGTTCAGCATCAGGAAGAAAAGGTGGCACTTGTATCTGAATTTCCATCAAAAACATTAAAAATGCTTCTTTGTTTGTTAGTTATATGATACCAGAGGGAATGTAAAGGTATTGAATGTATGCTTTGGCTAAAAATAGTTACTATAGCAATTGTCTTTCCCCGAGACACAATTCAATTAATCGCATTATCTGTATTTTCTCAATACTGTTTCCTTTTATGGAGGAGAAAAATTAATTTTCCTTCTACCTTTCTGAGTTCTTGTCTGAGACCCTCTCTATTAAAACGCTGATTAACAAGAGAAAAACTAACAATTAACTATTAACATGTATTCGTGAGGGAACCCAGAAAAGAGAATTTATTTATTTAAAAAATGTGTATTTATTCTTACATGTTTACACATCAGTCATCTTCAAAGCACTCTCCATTTGATGCAGTACCCCTATCAAGACTTTTTTCCCACTGCTCAAAACAGTTTTTGAACTTGTGGATTTTGATGCCTTTTAAGAGTTTCTGCCATTTTTTGTTTTACCTCTTCTACATTGGCAAAATGTTTCCCTTTGACGATTTTTTTCATCGGGGGAAACAGAAAGACACTCAGGGCCAGGCCAGGTGAATAGGGAGGATGGGGCAGGGGGTCATGCCATTTTTGGTCAAAAACTGCTAAACACTCAGCATGGTGTTGGCAGGTGCACTCAATCAGTAAATCACCCATCATGAAATGAGCAAATGCATTGAAGGAGTCTTCAAAAAAATCACTGTAGCCAAACACAGCCTCTCACAACAACACCAGCTGGTACACTGATACAGATGTGTTCCTAGAACACTCTGCTAGTGAGGGAAGCCTATACTACAATGGGCTCACCCTCCAGAAGATAATTCTGGTTTTGGGGGGATCCCCCCTCATACCTAAAGTACACATGGGAGACACCCAGGGAAACTGAGTAAGTCCCATGATGCTCAGGCCACCACCTTAAATACCGTCTTTAGCTAAAACAATAGAAAGATGTTGGAAAAGGTTGGCAGTAATGAGCTGTTAACAGGAAACCTTGGTAAACGAGGATAAAGTTTGTTATGCAGGTTTAAGTCAATGCCTTCTCTATTGATAAGATTTTCTTATGATTTAGTCACCTTTTCTTCCTGTTACAGAGTGAGAGCTACTTACAAATAGAAATTTTCTTTATAAATATAAAATTTGTTACAAAGGATAACGTCTATTATTTTTAGAACTACTTCTATATCAAAGTAATCCTTATGCCAAAGAGGCATATCGTGGGGTGGCATATTTTGCTACTCTTCACATTCTTACCATTTCTCAAAAAAAAAAAAAAAAAGGTCACCTCTAAACTGGATTCCAAATACTCTTCCCACCTAACATTTTAAATTCTCAGTTTTTCTCCAGCATTAATTTTTATATCTTATTTTCAAATCAGCTTTCTAACTCGCTCTCCATACCATTTAGTTTCTCAACTCAAAAACTTAAAAGATGTCCCCAGGTTCTTCATATTAGTGTTAAGTTACAATCTCAACAAGATAGTTTTTGAAAATATATCTTATTTAGCTTTTCATCGCTTCCTGCTAATGGTTTATCACTTTACATTGATAATCTCTCTAGCAGATTTCCTAATTTTCAAGCTGAACTATTTAGTGCGTTCAGGCTGTCTTTGGTCTTTTAGCAACTCTTCGTTATTGTCAGTGTTTATCGAGAGAAACTAGTCTTTTAATTGGACTCAAACATGTTTTAAACATGGTGGTATCTAAGTTATATCTTATGCTATATCTTTTATCTTTTGAATGTTTAAATATTTCTTTGTAGTGCTAATATCAATTTAATTTAAATTGCTTTAAATAATGCTAAAATATGGGTTGCACTTTTGCAACAATATAGGTTATTTTTTAATTAAATTTTAAAAAATTCTTATTAATTACATATTGTGTAGAAGACACAGAATAAAAACCCACCCAAGTCCTTTATTATTTTTTCAATCTCTTTGAACACACTGGCTTTATTCTTGTCTTAATTCCCATTGATTATATTCAAATAAAATTATATTTTCTTATATATTTTATGTGTTTTATGGTTCAAAATTATACCCGCACTTATGCTAAGGAAAAGTGGCACTGGAAAAATTAACAAACATTTTGTGTTTTATCACAAATATAAAATATATGTTTTGGTTACTTAGTAATGTAAGTGGTTATCAAATGTAAAAAATGAACATTTCAAAAAAAAGTATGATTTCTGATTTATTTTAAAGTGAAATTGCAAAAAACAAAGAGCTAAGCCATAAAGTGTATCTAGTAGTTAGAGTAAGAAATCTGTTTCCCAGGTCTCTTCTTTTAGAACTTGAAACAACATTTATCTAAACTATCGTACCCCGCACCTTCAATACACGTGCAAATGGACTAAGAGCAAACAATCAACCTTACCTCATCCCAAAGATTTGGCCCTCATCTTAAAAGCTGCAATAAATTCTCACATTTCCACACATAGCTTATCATCAGTTTGCTGAATCAGCCTTCTGTACCATGCCAAATATCTTTCCAGAAATATATATTCCCAAAGCAGTGTCTCCAGATATGTTGAATCAGCACACTGAAGGACAAGCAACACAAAGAGATACCTTGAAGTGTCTCTGAGCCAGAGTCTATGAATACAGATAAGTATTCAACCTGTAGGCAAAAACCTGTAGCAAGAATGTTTTAGTCTAATACTGGTCACATGTATATAAGTATTGCATTTGAAGTTTTTTACTTGATTAGAGAAATTATTTTCCATCTACAGGATAGGATATAAAACCATGAAGTTGTTTTAATAATTCTTTAAATTTGGTGCACTATTGTGATTGCAAGGTTTGACAAAGTGATTTATATTTTGGCCTATTGAAATCCACTTTGTTATGCTACCATATTGTTAAAATATTTATTTTCATTTGTCATGTCTACTTCAGAAATATATGGCTGTTGATTAGTAAGGCAACCACTTATAGGAATTCAAAGAGCTGGTGATCTAATCTATGTTTATCTAGACTTATAAAGAAAATAATTTCTGGATGGTTCCACCTAACAGCTTTAGAATTGTCTGTGAGCTGTATCTATTCCTTGTTGCTATCACTATGAAATAACAAGTCAAAAGGCTCAATCATCAGATATGTCCACCTTGTGTTTTGTTTAATCCTCATGCCAAAATACTTAGACAAAAACACACTTAATTCTCAATGGCTCAATTTTTTTGGCATTAGTATGTTGTTTTCATTACAGTATCTCTTCAAATTTTTCAGTGAATGTGTTTGAAGACTCTCAAGAATCTTCAAAACAAGCACTACGATGTACAATTTTCAAATTACCTGGGCCAATAAAATAGTTTTTTATAAGTTTAAATAAGATCATACATTAAGTGAAGAATAAAAATCTTACTTAAAAATCAATGCTGGTAGAAGATAGGTTGATTTATTCAAGGCTAAATAATTATTTCTCATATATTAGTTTTACATAACTCATTCTATACTTGAACAAAATAATTTATCTATCCAATGGAATTGTATAAGCATTCACAAAGATACGGAGGCATAAGTCCCATGAATGCAAAGAATCTATTAAAGCCATATAAACACCTTACTTGAATAACATCAATTTTTTGTTTTTTATACTAAATGTTCAAGCTCTATTTAGATATTTATATTCACGTCAAGTCTCTTTGACTTTGCTGTTCCTTCTAGTTCCATTTCTTATATTAATAGAAAGCATTCTCTCAGAGATAATTTTGATAATGTAAGCTAAGTAACTGACATTTTTTCTAGTCTCTTTCTGATATTTCATTGTTGGTGTACAAAAATGCTTTCAATTTCTGAATATTAACTTTGTATCCTGCTATTTTGCTAAATTCACTGATTAGGTCAAGTACTTTTTTGGTGGAGTCTATAGGGTTTTCTATGTACACCATCATATCTTCTGCAAGCAATGACAGTTCTACTTTCTCCTTTTCAAGTTGGATGGCGTTTATTTTTTTCTTGTCTGATTGCTGTGGGTAGAACTTCCAATACTATGTTGAATAGAAGTGGTGAAAGTGAACATCCTTGTCTTTTTCCTCATTTTAGAGAGAAATATTTTAATTTTTGCCCATTGAATTATGATGTTGGCTATAGGTTTCTTGCATATGGCCTTTATTATGTTGAGGTATGCTCTCTCTATTCCCAATCTGCTGAGTGTTTTTATCATAAATGGGTGCTATACTTTATCAAATGTTTTTCAGCATCAATTGATATGATCATGTGATTTTTGTCTTTCATTTTGTTTATGTGGTGTATTATGTTTATTGATTTGCACATATTTACACCATCCTTGCATCTCTGGAGTGAATCCCACTTGATCATGGTGTATGATCATTCCAATGTATTGCTGAATCTGGTTTGCCAATATTTTACTGAGGATTTTAGTATCTATGTTCATCAGGGATATTGGCCTGGTGTTTTCTCTCTTTGTTGTGTCTTTACCTGGTTTTCAAATTAGGATATTGGCATCATAAAAAGAGTTCGGGAGTCTTCTTTCCTCTTTCATTTTTTGGAATAGGTTAAGGATAGAAGTTAGCTCTTCCCTAAATGTTTTATAAAATTCTCCTGTGAAACTGTACTGTCCAGAGCTGTTGTGTACGGAGTTTTTTGATTACTGCTTCAATTTCACTAATTATTATTGGTCTATTCAGACTTTCTAGTTAGTCTTGATTCAGATTTGGAAGATTATGTTTCTATAAATTTGTCCATTTCACCAAAATTGTCAAATTTCTTGGCATATAGTTGCCCATAGTAATTTCTTACAATACTTTGTATTTCTATGGTATCATTGTAATTTGTCTTTTTTTAATTTCTGATTTTGTTTATTTGGGTCCTCTCTCTTTATTTTTGTTTATGAGTTTGGTTAAAGGCTTTTAATTTTGTTTATATTTTCAAGGAAACTTCTCCTGGATTTATAGATCCATAAAATTGTTCTTTTAGTCTTTATGTCATTTAATTGTGCTCTGATCTTATGTCATTCTTTCTACTTGCTCTGGGCTTTGTTTGTTGCTGTTCCTCTAGTTTTAGTAGATGAAATCTTAGGTTGTTTATTTGTAATTTTTCTGTCTTTTTTAGGTTAGTCTGTATTGTTATGAACTTCCCTCTCAGGATTGCCTTCACTCTGTCCAATAGATTTTGGGCTGATGTGTATTTCTTTTAAATTTTTTCCTGAAACTTTTTGATTTCTCTCTTGATCTCATTGTTAACCTATTCATTATTTAATCTTGTATTATTCAGTCTTCATGAATTTGAATGTTATTTTATCTATTTTTTGTTTTATTTATTTTTTAATTGTTGTTCAAGTACAATTGTCTCCATTTTCCTCCCACTACTCTCCCCACACCAGCTATCCCACCCCTGATCCCACCCCTCCTTGGTTTTGTCCATGTGTCCTTTATACATGTTCCTGAAAACCCTTCCTCCCTTTCCCCAATTACCCCCTCTCACTTCTCCTCTGGGTATTGTCAGTTTGTTCTTAATTTCAATCTCTCTGGTTATATTTTGTTTGCTTATTTGTTTTGTTGATTAGGTTCCACTTAAAGGTGAGATCATATGGTATTTCTCTTTCACCCCCTGGCTTATTTCACTTAGTATAATGCTCTTTAATTCTATCTATGCTGTCGCAAAGGGTAGGAGCTCCTTCTTTCTTCCTGCTATGTAGTAGTCGTGACACCATAAAAGTCCTATAGAATTTGAGTGTTGTTGAGCTTTTTTCATGAGATTGGTTCCTAGTTTAAAGCCTTGTGATCCAAGATGATACTTGATATGATTTCAATTTTCTTGAGTTTCTACAGTCTTGTTTTGTGACATACCATGTGGTCTATCTTTGAAAATGTTCCATGTGCACTTGAAGAGAATGTATATTTTGCTTCTTTTGGGTGAAAACTTCTGTGATATCAATTAAGTCCATTTGATTTAGAGTGTTGTTCAATGTAAAAATATCCCTGTTGAATCTTTGCTTGAAAGATCTATCCATTGTTGACAATGGGGTGTTAAAATCCCGTACTATAAGTGTGTTGCTATGGATATCTTTTTTTAAGTCATCCTAGATTGTCCTTATATATTTTGATGCTCCTATGTTGGGTGCATATATGTTTACAAGGGTTACAGCCGTGTCTCTTTTTGTTGCCTTTGTTTTGAAATCTATTTTGTCTGATATAAGTATTGCTATCCCAGTTTTTTTTTTAAGGCCCATTTGCTTGGAATATTTTTTTCTATCCCTTCACTTCCAGTCTGGTACATCTTTTGTTCTGAGTTAGGCCTCTGGTAGACAACAAATATGTGGGTCATGTTTTCTTATCCATTCAGCTACCCTAAATCTTTTGATTGGAGCTTTTAATCCATTTACATTTAAGGTTGTTATTAATAGGTACTTATTCATTACCATTTTTTCCCTTTGTTCCTTCTCCCTCTCTCTCTCTTTCTCTCTTTCTTCATATTCTTATAGCAGTCCCTTTAGCATCTCTTGCAATGCTGGTTTGGTGGAAATGTGTTCTTTTGGCCATTTTTTTGTCTGGGAAGCTCCTTGTTTCACCTTCCATTTTAAATGAGAGTCTTGATGGGTAGAGTCATTTTGCTTGCAGGCCTCTGGTTTTCATTACTTGGAATATTTCTTGCCATTTCCTTCTTGCTTGTAGTGTTTCTGTTGAATAGTCAGCTGATAGCCTTATCGGGTTTCCTTGTATATTATTAGCAGTTTCTCCTTTGCTGCCTTTAATAGTCTCTCTTTGTCCTTACATTTTGCCATTTTTATTATGACATGTTTTGCAGTGGGCCTCTTTGGATTCATTTTGATTGGAACACTCTGTGCTTCCTGGACTTGTCTGATTTTTTCTCTCATCAAGTTAGGGAAGTCTTCTTTCATTACTTTTTCAAACAGGTTTTCTATGCCTTGCTCCTTTTCATCTTCTTCTGGTATCCCTATGATGTTGATATTATTACCTTTCAAGTCCTGCAGCTCCTTTAAACCCTTTTAATTCTTTCTGAGACTTTTTTGGTTTCGTTGCTCTGGGAGATTTTTTCTACCTTGTCCCCCAGCTTGCTGATTAGATTCTCTAGTTCATCTAGCCTGCTTTTAATTAATTCTACTGTGTTCTTTAATTCAGAAATTGTATTCTTCGTTTCCTCCTGGCTCTTATTGATAGTTTTTATGTCCCTTTTTATACTGATATCATTAATAGTACGTTCCTTGTAGCTTCCCTGGAGTTCTTTGTAGTTCTCACTGAGCTCATTGGGCTCCCTTATAACCATTATTTTGAGCTCAATGTCTCATAGTTTACTTGCCTCTATTTCATTATCACTATTTCCTGGGATTCTTCCTTTATTTTTTATTGGAGATTGATTCTTTGTCTCCCCATTTTAAGAGAGACTCTTATTTTTTGTTTCTGTTTCTTAGATTGATCTGCATTGACCCCCTGTCTTTATGGTATGAACTTCTATGGTAGGAGACCTGTGGGATTCAGTGATGCCACCTCCTTGATTTCCTGAACTTGATGCTCTTGGGATGCCCTTTATGCCATTTATGTTGGCTCTCTGGTTATAATTGGGTTTTGATTATTGTTGGGTCATTATTTGGTGCATCCTTCCCTCAGGCAGGCTGACTGAGAATCACTCTGCCCACCATGTCTAGTATGCTGTTGAGCAGGAACACTGCTTTTTTTCTTTCTGGATCTGTCTCTGATGATGTCAAATGGTGTACCAGTCTGGCCTTAGGCAGCATATTCGACACTACTAGGGATTCGCCATCTGTGGCTGTGTACTTCAGTTGTTAATCTAGTCATTCTGTAATCAGCAGTCAGGCTTAAACACCACAAGGTTGGGTAGAGTAATTCCTGCAGCTGGGGCTTTTGCTTCCCCTCAGGCAGGTGCTATTTGAATAGTGGTGGTATGCCTGAGCAAGATGGCACCTGTAGTACGGGGGATGACTCAGCACAGAGATCCTGGCAGCTACACCCTCAGTTCTCTCCCCAAAACCACTGGCCCCAGTCTCTCCTCAAGTGTCTCTAATCCTCTCTGCCCTCCCTTTGCAGGAACCCAGAGTAAGTGGCTGCAAATGAAAATTTATGCATTGGCTCTTTAAAAGGCTGTCTGCATCTCCAGCTATCTCTCCCTGACAGAGAGAAACTCTGTTGCTTTGTGCAGCTGGATGTTGTCTAGGTACTTTTTGGGCTCTGGTGCTATAGGCTGTGGAGCCCAGCCTGGGGTTTAGACCCCACACTTCTCAGGGGGATGCTTCCAGCCCATAACTATTCCTCAGGCACTTCAGGAGCCACTTATGGGAGCCCAGCCAGCCCTCCCATGTCTCCTCCATACTCTGTACCAGTCATGCTGTGCTAAAGCTGTTTCTTCTGTCTGTGTGTGGTTATAAGCCTTCTCTCCTGCTATTGTTTAGTTGTTTATTCCAGATGATTTCTCCCCAGTTTAGTTCTAATTCCAGATTTGTTCTGGGAGGATTTGTTCTGGGAGTTTCTACTCACTCCTCTGCCATCTTGAATCTCTCACAATAGATACAGAAACATATTATTTTCTTTTATCTAAATTCACTAATTTATTGTCTTACAATATTTATTTTATCATATCTTCACTTTATACTGTATATGGATACATATTTATAAAATTAATTTTTATTTTTTTAATTACCTTTTTATCTGATCTTTTCCATTATTATTTAACTATTTATCCCCTTTATATCCTCTCCCACCTCTACCCACCCCCTTCCATTCCTGCAATCACCACACTGGTATCTGTGTCCATGAGTTCATTTTCTTTTTTGCTCAATCCCTTCACATCTTAACCATTCTCCGTATCTGTCAACCAGCTCTCTCTCTCTACAAGTCTGTATCTATTTGGTTTGTTAGTTCAATTTGTTCATGAGATTCCACATATGAGTAAAATCATATGGTATTTGTCTTTCTCTGATTGGCTCATTTCACTTAGCATACCTTCTCCAGGTCCATCCATGTTATTGCAAAGTGTAAAATTTTCTTTTCTTTTCTTTAACAGCTGAGTTGTATTCCATTGTATAAATGTCCCATAGTTGGTTTATCCTCTCATGTACTGATGGGTACTTGGGCTGTTTCCAAATCTTGGCGGTTGTAAATAACACTGCAATGAACATAGAAGTGTTTATATTCTTCTGAATCAGTGTTTTGGATTTCTTCAGATAAATTCCCAGAGTTATATAAACCGCTTCTCTATAGTATTTTAATGTGTCTTCTTTGTAAAAAACATAATCTCTTACATACCATGATAAGATTATTATCTCAAGAAATTTAGCATTGAAACATTGTTCTATAGTTATATTAATTTTATTTTTTAATTGTTCCACTAATGTCTTTAAAGCAGTTCTTTACTCTAGCGCAGGCTCCATTGCAGAATACTGTTTTGGATTTAGTTGTTATGTCTCAAACCCCATTTGCGAGTATGCTGTCTGTTTCCTCATGAGACCATGAATAATACATTTTATATGAAAACATGAAAAATGATGAATAAATGTTCCCAGAAGTTTTTAAGTTATTAATATTTCCTTTTTGAGCTGCACCCTTATTGCCTCAGAAAAGAGTGTTCCCATTCATTCAGTTTTCATTAAGTTTCTGCTCCATGCAGAGCCATGTATGTATTAAATCCAAAGAATGAGAATAAGTAAGAGAAAGATATGAAAGAAATAGAAAAAATAATCCTAAAAGTTCTAAACTAAAAGGTATGAGGGGTTTTCTTTTTCCCTCTGAAAACAAAATAATGAATATAACTAGAACTTAAAAATTTTAAGTGTTCTATTGGATATGACTGACAAATACCTGGGCAGACTTCTGCTATTTCAAAAGCTTTGCTTGATGGTAGTCATCAATAATTAATCATGGAACATTTCTACTGAGTTCATTTATGATTTCAGAATCTTTTACAATACAATAAACTAAAAAGCCATTTTCAACTGATCAAAGCAGACACCCACAATAAAACAATTTTCCCATCTCTGATCTAGGAATAAGTAGTGTATTGTAAAAATCATTTGAATGTTCCAGGTATGAATGAGGTGAAAAATACCAGCCAGGTCAGCCTATAGAGTTTGCAAAAAGAGTTACCCAAAGCAAGAACATACTAGAAAAACCAGAAAATACGAACAAAGCCTTTTTACTTGAATATCAGATAGCTTTTGTCTCTCATTTTTAGAGACAGGCCATCAGAAAATTATTTTTACACTTGGGCACTGAAACAGGGCCTGGACACAGAGAGGTACATTCTTCATTAGCCTTTAAAGAACATGAAAATGACCCAATCTTACTCACCAGACTTACTACAGAGTTTATAGAAGAGAATCCATAAATAATTTGCAAAATGACCAAGTTAAAATAGTAATGTAAATAAAACAAACATTAATATCTTAAAAACAGAATCAAAACTCTAAGCCATTCATCTGAAACTCGTAAAAGTCACTAAGTGGAGACAGTCCCTAACAGTAATATTTGAGCAACGGTAAAGAATCTAAACTACCAATAAGTTTAATTTGAAAGCAAATAAAGTTGTTTTTGTTGTTGTTTGTTTGTTTTCCAATTTTTCTATGTAGGCAGATGTCACCAAATCAAAGGCTCTTTAACATTCCTGGGGTGGCTAATCAACAGAGACAAACTCAAAGGATCTTGGATTTCCCCAAGGGGTAACATCCATGCCATAAGGCTTATGTGAGTGAACAGAAGGAGAACATTTTCATAGGCTTTGCTTCAGGACACTCAAATGAAAATCACATTTCACTGTAGTAATTGCATTTGCAACACAAAAAAACAAAAGAAAACTAATGTGACAGGTTGCACATGAAGCAATCTAGCTACCTATAATGTTCTTGTCCTCAAGGTAAATCTAATTAGTGATGCAAATTTCTCACTTCCCACTTGGCTGCAAACACATACACACACAAATTATATATATACATATAATATATATAAATTTCATGAATTAAAAATAAAAATGACAGAAACAAGAAGGAAACTTTTTTGAAACAACAGTGTAGTCGCTATCCCACTGTAAAGTGGTATAACTGTGACAATAGAAATGGTAGATAGACTATTGAATCAAGACCTTTACTCCTCTGTGATAGAGAACATACAGGGTGGGGCAAAAGTAAGCTTACGATTGTGAGTACACAAAACACAGAGTTTATTTTTATACTATTATTTATTAATTGTATTATTTTCCATATGAACAACTATGAACCTACTTTGCTCCACCCTGTAGAGCAAATACAAGCCTTATACAGATTGGCCACAAGTACTAGCAATGTAGAGGGAGAGGCATACATGCAATTTTAACTTAACACTAAAGTTGCATAAGTCCGTTAGGCTCTTCCTCCTTGTTCAGTCATTCATTAGGTAGATAAATTTCAGAAGGATATTTAGGGCTGAGCGGGTCTGTTTGGAATAAAGAATTTAGTCAATTGGATCTAGAGTCAGACTGCCTAGAGCACAAGTAGGCACAAGTTTTCTGTAAAGGACCAGATTGTAACTGTTTTAGACTTTTCATGCCTTAAGGATTATATATTTATTAATAGTTAATTATTATTTTATTTTCTCCATTACCATTTATCCTCCTTACACCCTCTTCCACTTTCACCCACCCTCTTCTGCCCCCACAATCACCACACTAGGGTCCATGTCCATGAGGCTTTTTTCTTTTTGCTTCATCTGTTCATCCCCAATACCCCCACCACCTGGGGAACATTATGTTAAGTGAAATAAGCCAGTCAGAGAAAGACAAATACCATATGATTTCTCTTATATGTGGAATCTAAGGAACAAACTGAACTAACTAGAAAAATACAGACTCGTAAATGGAGAGCAGACCGACAGCTTAAGGACTCTGTTGTAACTACTCAACTATAACATTGTCATAGACCCTATGTAAATGAAAAGGTGTGGCTGTGTTCCAGTAAATCTTAGTTATGGCACTGAAATTTACATTTCATGTAATTTCTCCTATCACAAAGTATTATTCTCCTTTTGATTTTTTCTCACTCATTTAAAAAAATAAAAACAATTCTTACCTCATAGCTCTTTGGCTGACAGGCTATAGTTATTATTCTACAGGTAAATACTATCCCATCACCTGCCACTTCTGTGATCTTAGTCAAGCTACCTAACCTTTAAATTTCCTTCATCTATGAAGGCGGATCAATAAAACAATGGATGCCAGCTAGCTCCTAGGTTGTTTTTTGAGAATTCAAGATGTTAATACCTCCAAAGTACTACATATTGCCTTCCATATAGCAAGCATTCAATAAATACAACCTGTTATCATTGCTAAAGTTACACATCAATTTTTGTCTATATACTTTATTCCACTTGTTCCTATTAGTAGTTCATAAAAAAAATTCATCATAACTTACTTTAAATTTAATTACATGAGCTTTTCTGAACCTTTAAAAAGAATTGGTGAATTATATTTTAATTATTTTGACTAACTTCAGACAACTGCCATGAAAAATAGAAGACGCTATATAAAACAGAGAAAGTTAAAGAGTTAACATTGATATCTAATATGTCTCATGATTTTTCTTAACTTTTGTGTTAACATATGAGGTCTGTCCTGAAAAAATCCAGCCATTGTTGATGTGGCAAAAACAGTTTGAGTGACATCATTGTAACCTAGCAGCCAAGGAGAAAGGACTGGAATGAGCATGTGTGAACAATGACAACATCACTGTACTAGTTAGTGGGGGCAGTGGACACTGATGAATTATGTGTGTACTGTGTGTCTGTCACATTCAAAATGACTGAGAGAGTAGAGCAATGAATCTGCATCAAATTTTGCATTAAGCTTGAACATTCCTCTGTGGAAATTATTCATGCGATTCAGAAGACCTCAGCTATGGGAAACTGGTGATTGGCAGCTTCATTATGACAATGCACCTGCTCATGCATCACACCAACGCCATCAGAGCTGTCACTCTGAATCTGTCTCTATTTTGCTTGTTAGTTCAGTTTGTTCATAGGATTTCACATGTGACTTTTTGAGCAGAATTCATTTTCAGAATTTTCTTCCTGATGCAGAAATATCATAGGGGAGGTGAAAAGGGTTGTCACATGTTTAGAAAATTATAACTAATTACCCAAATCAAGATACATTCTAATAGACTGCAGTAAAGATCCCAAAAGTAAGTCTCTCTCTATTTTTTGTGAAGCACAGTACTCAGTCTACATGCGAATTCATACAGCTGTGTCATTAATATTATGAGTTTTAATCAATACAGTCATGATAACATTTGATCTCCTCCCAGTTTCCTAATCTCCTTACCGTAAAAATGAGATAGTTTCCTTTCAGAATTAAAAACTGAATTTTAGGCACAGAATGCTATGAAGCACAATGGAAAATAATTTTGAAATTAGATCTTGATCCTTTTTGAGCTGCAGTTTTCTCATCTATACACTGAAACTATTATCCATCCCTATTTGCATTCTAGGGCTGAATGGAAGAAAACACATGTAAAGGGATCGCTCTTCTAGTTGACACAGGGAAGAGGCTAACATCGGTAGCTAATATTTTTATCACTAAATTTATTTTTAGAAAGTTTTGTAGAAAGTTATATATTTAACTGGTTTACTATTAAGAACCAGATTTCTGTGGTCTAAATACTCCCACCATGATGAATTTCGCATCACTGAATCTAAAATTTGCAAGACAAGCACAGTAGGTTCTCATGGACTGTCTCATACTGGCTTTAGGTCAATTAAATGATAACCAATTATTGGAATGATGAATTCAATATAAATAAACTCAGCAAATGACCAACTCATCAAGTAATAAATATGTAAAATAACCAATTCACAAGATGCCAAAACTGTTAAAAGCCTATTTTCCAGAATCTAGGTTGCAAAAAATAAAAAAGTGTCAAATGATTAATTCCCAAATGACTTTGCTTACAAAACATATCACATACCATAAAGAGAAAATAGAACAATTTCTGCAGCTATCATGCTTTCAGAGACAGGCAAATTGAGGGCCAGAAAAGAAAAGCTTGAAAATATCAAAACAAGAGGCAGTAGCACACATGGAAAAACCTATTTGAATATAAAATGTGCTGGCTGGAATATGCAACATGCATGATCCTGACATTAAATCAAACGACTAAGAACTATGACTAAAATGCTGAGTGGCAATGAATAATCAAACTTTGAAAATAAATTCTAATCAATTTGGCAATCTACTCATTAGCTATTTATTATTTTAATCAACAGGCAAATTGATTTTTCAATGAATTGGCTTTACTTATATTTACTCTTATTATCTTTATGTGCTTTGCACCTGAAGCCCCTGAAACACAGAGACTCTGAATAATAGCAAATTTAGACATTAAGATCTTGAAATAAAAATTCAGCCATTTTTAAAGACCTATTGTCAAACAATTTGGATGTCTAATTATTTTAAATGTAATTCTTCCCACTATGAATAGGAGAGCTAGGAAAACACAGAGTGTACATTCTCTGGTCTTGAAGTTGCACTTAGAACAATCTGGGCATGCTTAAACTTACATTACTCACTGTGAACACAATTATGAAGTATAGTTTGTCTAATCTCTATACCTAACTCCCCTCTCAGTGGCCATCTATAGCTTTTCTATAATTCAGGTATATGTTTTCATCTAATCACAAGCATAAACACACCCCACAACTCAATGCCTATAGACTCTACTTTCTCCTCAACCTGAATAGTCTCAGAAAATGGCACTTTAGAAAGGATCTTGGAAGTGTACATACTGAGATCTTGAAGTGAACTTTGTAAATCATTTAAATTTATAGTGGGTTTTATTGGTGGTGAAATTATATTCCAAAGAAGTGAAGTGATTTACTTAAAATCAAAAGGAAGTAAGTTTATTCATTAGAATTCCTTTTGGGATATAATATTTATGGTCATATCTTTTTAACAGCTCCTTTCATCAAAAATAAAATGAACTCTGTTTCTTTACCCTCTCCAATTTGGCCTGGTCTCATGACTTGATCTGACCCATAGAATATGGTAGAAGTTGTGTAAGTTCCAGAGACTAAGCTTCACAAACCATTCAGCTTCTGTCTTTTCCCTCATTTCATGTTGTCCTGAGCACACCAGGTGAGAAAGAGAGTTTAGCCTCCTGGAGGATGAGAGACCACATGAAGAAGAATCAAGACCAGCACCAACCACCCAACATGGTGGACATTTCAGACCAGTCTACCCTCAAACTGGATGAAACAGCATGGAATGAACCCAGGTGAAGAAGCAAAGTAACTATCAAATCACCTTTGAAATTGTGAGAATTAATAGATGATCATTCTTTTAAGTCACTAATTTTGGCAGTAGTGTGTTGCATAGCAGTTCATTGATTTCCCAAAATAAAGATATTTCTTGTAGCCTACAAAAATGTACACATTTTAAAAAACAAAGAAAATAATTTAGAATATCAAGATGAAGAAAACAGTAAAGGTAGAAAAAAAAAGGATGTATGTGAAGAGAGAAAAACATAGACTTTTATCTGGGCATATGGTTTACAGTGGCCTAAAAAGAAACATATAACATACTTAAGAGAAGTCAGAGAGACCTGAGAGATGTCATTCCATGAAAAAGGGACACCGTCACCTCATGAATGTTGGAAGACAATTCTTGATGGGGCTCTCATGTTTCTGCATGTTTTATAAGAAAGAGTATTGCCTTAGTTGTGGACTTCCTTTTCAAGAATGTTCATATAGTAAAGAGCTTTGGAAGACAGAAATAATATCCTTTTAGAGAAGCAAAGGAAAGCATGCTTACAATGAAATATTCAAATTCCTTGAACTCAGGTTTCCTTTTCTATAACACAACCCACAGTATATGCAGAAATCATCTGCTCCTCTTGACAGGGCCCTGAAGGAACTGAGGTTGGGGAAACCAATGCCAAAGAGGCCAATGCCTGTGTACTTGCTGTCCTGTGAATAATAAAGTCATTTGTCTCTGACCCAGGAGTCTTGTGTCCTCTCTAAATTTCCATGAAACTTCACAGGCTAGTTTGTTAGCTTGCAGGAAAAAAAAAATTCCTCAAAGCTTTTGCAATTTTAACAATGAGTTCTTCCAAAACATATTTACACCAAACACCAAAGTAAAGTTGTTTGTCTTGGGAAGTATGTTTATGTGCCATCCATTATTAAGAAAAGGGAGAAAAAAGAACATAGATCACTGAAACCCAAAGGTAGTATTCTCTTTTATTATGCATAGTAGGAAATGTTATGATAAATTCTCAACAAAGTGTTAGTAAATGGTAATAGTTTAATCCATTATCCCTTTCATGCTTTGTAATTTTTAATAAGGGAAAATGCCTTAATCCAAATAATAAACAACCCATAGGTAATTGCAGGATTAATCAAATGAATGAGAAAATATTTTATGGCAGAAATTTCTGACTTCCCCCAATTTATATGATTCAGTCAGCTGTTTATTTCAGATGCAATATGGTATACAGTTAAAAACAGGCTTTGAAGTTAGAGAGACCTAGGTCCAATTGTGATTGCATTGCTTCTAAGCTGTACAACATTGGGCAAGTGATATTGTTTTATTAGTTTTGGTTTCCTGACCTGTAAAAAGATGATAAATTGTTAAATGTAATAACAAAAATCTGACCACAGTATTTTGAGGATTAGAAAAATTTATTGTTTATTTCTACATATTCAAATAACTCAATAAATGACAGCCTCCATTATTTTTTATAAGTTGGTATTGCTGGTTCCTTTCTCAAAAATTTATAGAGTCCCGCAGCTTTTAGTTGATCTCAGTTTTTACCAAAGGAGAGCACACAGGACATGACTGTGGAGTCGCAAAGTGACTTCATAATTAGAATAGTAGCTCTAGGAGGACATGGATCATACTCTACACCCAGAGTTTAGAACAATGCCAAGCACACAGAAAATGCTTAGTAAGTATTTACTAAATGAAATAGTAAAATGACCTAAATACTTTTGATTTTAAGTCCAGAAGTCCTGAGAACAAAAGTAGGATATGCAATTGAAGTACAGCTATGATAGATATCACTGAATCTGTGCCCTTTATGACTGCTGTGATGGCACAGGGATGTCACGGGGCACAAGAAAGCATGAGTTACCTCTAAGGCATAAGTGCCTGCAGGAAAATAGTATACACTGTGGGACAATCAGAGGAAGGACCTTTTGGTAATTCATAGTTGCCAAAGGCCCTGGGTTACTGCAGTAATGGGGTGGAGGCCACAGAGGAATGGAACCTCAGATGTCTTTCAGGCATACCTGAAAACAAAACAGAGAGAAATAATAACTCACAAATTAAACCTATGCACCTCGATGTTCATAGCAGCATGATTTACAATAGCCAAGTGCTAGAAGCAGCCTAGGTGCCCATCAGTAAATGAGTGAATCAATAAACTATGATACATTTACACAATGGAATACTATGCAGCAGAAAGAAAGGAGAACCTACCCTGTATGAAATCTTGGATGGAACTGAAAATTATTATGCTAAATGAAGTAAACCAGGAGGTGAAAGACAAATACCATATGATCTCACCTATAAGTGGAACCTAATTAACAAAACAAACTGGCAAGCAAAATATAGCCAGAGACATTGAAATCAACAACAAAATGACAGTAATCAGACGGGAGGGGAGAAGGAAATAACATGGAAAATAAGGGCAAGGGATATAAATGAACATGAATGAGGGACCGTAGATGGAGACAAGGGGAGGTGAGGGATTGAGGGTGGGAGGTGGGCATTAGTAGGGAGGGGGAAAGTAGTGCAGGGAAAATGGAGACAACTGTATACAAACATCAATAAAAAAAACTTTAAAATTTATTATTTTTTACAAAAGGGAAATATGTATTTTGGACTATAAAGTATACTTTTCCCCCAAATTTGGGAGGAAAATGGAGGTGCATCTTATAGTCCCAATGTTCTGTTTACATTTATATTGGTGAAATATTATGTTATTTATGTTATTAAATATTTTACCACATTTTTTGCTTCAAAAATTTTTTTCCTATTTTCCTCCTCTAAAACCTAGGTGTGTCTTATGGTCCAAAAAATATGATAAAGAGTATTTTTGTTATTTTTAAAGCAACATGAGCTTCTTTTTTAAAAAAAAGAAAGAAAAAAGGCCTTAAATTAAGAAAAAAATAAAGAAAGAAAAAATAAGAGTCATAAACTCCACCATCTTGAAATAAAGATTCTTAAATATTACTGAATTATAAAGGTAGGAATGCTTATCTGCTCCAAATCCTCTTTTTACAAATGAAGAAACAAAGACTCAAGGAGGCTGTTACTTTTCCTGTCATATTCTGGTTCACTGATCCATATATCGATAATTAAAAATAACTGAAAGTAGAGTCTGCTTACCAGAAATGCAACACCAGCTACTGTCTGGGTTCCTCCTTGCCTGCATGCCAATTGGTTAACATTGATTCAAACCTGTTTAGACCAAAAATATTTTCCAGGGCTGAGAGTTCCAATGACTTTGACTTTTAAATATAAAAATTAAAAATAACCTTTAGAGTACCACACAGGAATAACAAAACACTTCATGTTTGCCACCTTTCAGGGAAATAAGCTTCTCTTCTTTGCAGAATTCCAGCTCTTGTGCTACAGTACAGTCATGACATGCCAGATTAAATGCATCAGAACGAACAGAAAAAAGAAACCCGGAAACACGTTTTTTTCCTCATAAGATGAAGAAAAATTAGAATCAGGAAGTCCTTACATGTATTTAATTTGGATCCAGTCATTGGATTTGGAAAGTATACTATTTGGAATCATATTGTCTCATCTCGCAGATGATTCATAGGGTGTGTTGACTAGGTGTCTGGCAAATACTCCATACCATTGTTACTGGCATGTATGTCTAACAGAAGTTAAAGATGAAAGGCTGACAGTTTTTACATCATAATTAAATCTCTCCTTATTTCTCAAGTGCTATTTAATTTAATTTTAATCAAAAGTAATAACCATCTGAATTGATGTAATAGTGGCATTTATGTTTTATGTAAGGTATTACCTATTGTGCTTTAGGAAGAAGTCTTGCCATAAGAAACTCACTTGCTACAGTAGTTTTAATACTTTCAAAAAATTTACAAGCAATGAACATACTCAAGGAAGATAAAGCTTTAGGTTGTCCCATAAAATATTAAAAAGGTGATGTGGAGAATGCTCCGATATGGTATGTTTTGCCAGTGCCCTGCCATTATAACTAATATGCAGAGTTTTTTTTTTTCTTAGAAAGACTAGGTTATAAATACATATACTAGAAAGATGTAATTTTTTATTCATCAAGGCTGATGAAAGTAACAGAAAAGATGATCCAAAACATGGTTCCAGTCTCCATCTTTTAGGATTGTTATAGCAAAATACCACAAACTGGACCCTGGCCGACTGAGCGTGGGCTGCAAACCAAAGGGTCACTGGTTCAATTCCCAGTCAGGGCACATGCCTGGGTTGCAGGCCAGGTCCCCAGTGTGGGGCACGTGAGAGGCAACCACACACATTGATGTTTCTCCTCCTCTCTTTCTCCCTCCCTTCCCTTCTGTCTAAAAATAAATAAATAAAATCTTTTAAAAAATACCACAAACTGGGTGGCGTATAAATACCATATATTTATTTCTCACAGTTTGGAGTCTGGAAGTTCAAAGTCAGGGTGTCCATATGGTAAGGATCTATCTGGTGATTATCTACTTCCTGGTTAATAAATGGCTAATTCTTGCTGAGTCCTCTTTTGGGAGGGAGCTCTGTCAGGCCTTTTATAAGGGCCCTAATCCCTTCTATGAATTTTTGGAGGACACAGACATTTAATGTATAGCAGTTACTGAGAAGTCACTCTAGTAAATATTTAAATATTTATTTCATTGGCTGTTTATGAGCATGGCTTAAATAGGCATAATGCTTAGTATAAAATATAGTCACACACTTCAAAGCTAGAAAGCACATAAGAGATGAGCTGGCCTAACTTTCACATTTCACAGATGAAGAAGGGTGAATCCGTGTAGTGAATCTGATTTATCCAAGTCCCCATGACTGATTAGTTGAAGAACCAGAACCCTCATGTGACAATTCCAAATCCAGTAGTTTTGCATCTAACTACACTGTCTTTTCATTAATGTTGTTTTGATTTAAAAAAATCAGTCATGAAAATTCTAAAACAATAGTTCAGAACTGTGTTATGGTTTTCTGTATAAAACTTCCCTAATTACTATTTTATTTTAAGTAGAGATATTTTCCATCTCCCTCTAAATTTGTTTTCTATCTGGCTCACAACTTTATTGGAGTTAGCACAGAGGCTAGCATACTGGCCATTTTTAAAAATTAATTAATATATTTTAAATTAATTTAAGCCTAAATCTGTGGTATAATTCATTTTAACATAGTAAATGAAAACTGTTGTATACTTTAAATGGTTGTTACATACTGGTTGCCCATAACTACATTTTAAACAATAAATTGCAGTAGTCTTGTTAACTTTTCATTGGTTGACACTAGTGGGACCCCGTTTAGGACAAATGTTGGCCATACTAGAAAATATCACATGACTTACTCTTACGGACATAAAACTCTCATGTAATCAAGCCTAAAATGATAGTGGGGCAAGAAGCACTATAGTTTTGAACCCAGTGTTTAGAGATGTGGAATTTAGGACCCCTTGGTAGAAACAAAAGCCCTGTTATTTGACTGTGTGTACTGGAATAGTGAGCGTAAACACAAGTGTCAGGCACTTGGGGAGGGACACAATACAAATATCTAAAAACTGCAACATGCAACCCTCTTGGTCAGAGGGTATACATAGAACAGGTGCTTTTCAAATGAACACACCCCAAATCTGAGCTTCTCCTTGAAAACAGATCAGAGTGATTAGTGGTGAAAAAAAATTGAGTAGTAAGTATGTGGGAAATTTTTGTATTGCATTATTACTTGAGTAGGCAAAAGTAAAATTGGGAGCTAAGTAAAAACAGAGAAAGCCTTTGAACAATTGGAGGCCAAAACATATTGTTTTTGAATGCAGTCATTCAGCCTACCTGTGAGAATGCTGTCCTTTGAAAGAAAAGATTGAGGTATTTTGATGTATTTAGTAATTTTTGTGTGTGATTTAGTATTAGGAATTCCTCATTTAGTATTAGAATTAGGAATTGTAATAATGAAAGTGAGTAATATTTTTATTAATATAATATTAGATTGGATTTCCCAATTATTATTTTGGGAGATCTTTTAGGCAGTTTCGATGATGTTCATCTCATCAAAATTTTTATTATTATTCCCCAAGATTCAACTGGAAGTGATTTTCACATGATCACTTCTGCCAAAAGACTTTTGATGGTCATGGAAAAATCATGGCTATTATTTTATAATTTCTGATCATAAATGTGTCCTTTAATTTATATAAATGCTTATAAGAATTGAATAATTTTTTTGAGTGCTAATATATTTTAACACAATACTAATATTCTTCAAACACAATATTGGTATTTTTAGCATATATAATTTATCATTACTTTATAAAAGAGGTAATATTGGGAAAATAATATAGTTAATAAAAATGCCTAGGATAATTATATGCCTTTTAAGATCTTACAGCAATAGATTTAAATAAGAATCTTCTATTTATCTCATAAACTTTACCAAGTTTATGCTTTTTAAAGTTGTCATTATATACATTGTCTTATGTGTTAGAAGAATGCCATTTTTATTGTGTTCTAAAGTAGATATATAATATGCCATCTGTTAATATTTTGATAACTGCAGTAGTCATTCATGATTCTCAGTAATGTTTCATGCAATTTACCATCTAGGCTCAGGATAAATTTGCACTGCCTGGCCTCCGTGGTTAGATAGAACCATGTGGGTTCAGACCAATGAGTTGGTACACAATTGATGAGTATTACATCCTGGCTACACAACTCGTGGCCAATTGTGAGATGTTTCAGTACTTTCCCTTTTCCCTCAGTCACAATGTTCTAGATGGGAGCTCTTCTATCAGCCTAGGTTCTAGAGTAGAGGTAATAATAATGTACAGTAGAGCCCCAGTCCATCAATGAGACAGAAGTAACATGACCATAAATTAACATTTGTTGCTGGAGAGCACAGGAAGAAACTCATGCCTTTATGGTCAATTAATACTTGACAAAAGAGTATACAATGGTATAAAGACATTCTCTTTAATAAATAGTGTTGGAAAAGTTAGATACATTCAAAAAATGAAACTAGACCACCAGCTTACACTATAAACAAGAATATACTCAAGATGAATAAAGGACTTAAATATAAGTCATAAAACCATAAAAACCCTAGAAAAAACATAGGTAATAAAATGCAGACATTTCTCATAGCAATCTTTTGCCAATACGTCTCCTTGGGCAAGGGAAACAAACGACAAAATAAACAAATTGGACTACATCAAACTAAAAAAGGTGTGCACAGCAAAAGAAACTATCAACAAAATGAAAAGGGAACCCACAGAATGGAACAACATATCTGCCAATGATAAATCTGATAAGGGGTTAATTTCTAAAATATGCAAAGAACTTAACTCCAGGAAGACAAACAACCCATTTTAAAAATGGCAAAGGGACCTGCTGGATGTCTCAGCTGGTTGGAAAATTATCCCAATACACCAAAAGGTTGTGGGTTCAATTCTGGGTCAGGTCACACACCTAGGTTGCAGTTTTTATCACCAGTCAGGGTACATATGGGAGTTAACCCATCATCAGTTCTCTCTCACATCAATGTTTCTCTCTCTCTCTCTCTTTTCCTTCCTCTCTCTCTAAAACAATGGAAACATATCCTTGGGTGAGGATTTAAAAAAAAAGAAAACAACAGGCAAAGGACCTGAGTAGAAAATTCTCCAAAGAGGACATACACATGGTCAAAAGACATAAAAAAATGATCAATGTCACTAATCATCAGAGAGGTGCAAATTTGAGAACAACAATGAGATATCCAATCGTACCTGTCAGAATGTCTGTCATCAAAAAATTAACAAACAACAAGCGCAGGCGAGGATGTGAAGAAAAGGGAACCCTAGTGTACTATTGGTGGAAATGCAGGTTGGTAAAGCCACTGTGGAAAACAATATGGAATTTCCTTAAATAAATAAATAAATAAAAATGGAACCGCCATTTGACTCAGGAATCTCACTTCTGGGAATATATCTGAAGAAATCCGAAACACTGATTTGAAACAATAAGCACACCCCTATTTTCACTGCAGCGTTATTTACAATAGCCAAGATATGGAAACAGCCTAAGTCCCCATCACTAGATCAGAAGATAAAAAATCTGCGGTATATTTACACAATGGAATACTACTCAGCTGAGAAAAAAGGGAACTCCTACCTTTTGAGACAGTAGGATGGGCCTGGAGTCTATAATGCTAAGTGAAATAAGCCAGACAAAGAAAGACAAACACTTATATGTGGAATCTAATGAACAAAATAAACTGACAGTTTCTTTTGTTTTCATTTGTTTAGTACTTATTTGTCATCACCATATAACCTAACCTATCCTTACTGATGAAATGACTATTAATATCTGCTGTATTTATAAACTTATTCTGGGAATACTTCCAATCCCTTTATCTCTTCCAACTACCACTACTACTGTGATGGAAAAGCCATTTAAAAAAATAGAAGATGCGCCAGTTATTGTTAGTAGAATCTTAATATTAAAGCTCTCTCTGCATGTATTTTCAAAAATTTTTGGCTGGATTATTCCAGTCAAAATCTCAACTTATCCTGCCTTTAGATCTACTGTTTTTTAATTATTTTCTTTGCATTTCTATCTAACTTTCCATTAAGAAAATCAAAATAGCTCAAATTTATTGAGTATTTACTATGTGCCAGACAAAATTCTAAGCTTTTTAAATCTATTAACTAACTTAACTATAACGACCACCTTATCAGATATGTACTATTATAGTTCCTGTTTACAGTTGAAAAAAAATAAGGTCTAGAGATATTAAATGGGATTTCCAAGGCCACCTAACTAATAAACTCCACAGCTAATATCCGAATCCAGATAGCTTAGATTTAGAGTTAGCACTCCTAATCATTAATAAAGATTGTACCACAATCTATTTTATTTAGTATATGGAAAGGAGTAGTAGCTATTGACTGGGGGCTGATAGTTACTCATTGAACTTCTGAGGGGAGAATGTGACACACACACACACACACACACATTTGTCAAAATCTTTCCCACAAACAACAACAAAGACTTAAATGGGGAGATTCAGCTGTAGAAAAAAAATATGTTCGGCCTCACTAGAGACAAAGAGTTATTGATCAAAAACCCTCTTTCTTACTGTCTCTTCTAAAGCATGTCTAAAGATTCTGACAAAAAAGAGAGAGAGAAAGAGAGAGAGAGACTTTTGTTTTCATCTTGACTATTGTTACCTTTATAATTAGTTCCTTCCAAGAAAATGTTTTTTGTTTTATACATTATCTAATACTATCAAAATTACAGAACTTATTAGGATTGCACTGATAAAAGTGTAACATTATTATGTAGTCAAGGAAATGGTAACACATAGCTTACTGTTCTGATATGTTCTGACATAATGGAGAACTAGGTAAAAACAGAACAAAACAAAACACATACAAAAAATGCCACATCATTTCTACTCCTAAAGCTGCCAAAATAAGCTGAATTACAAGATATTTTTTTCACTTTGGGCCTCAGTTTCCTCATCCAAAAATGAAGTTATTTGAATTTGATAATTTCTAAGGATGCTTTGCTGCTTTGTAATGTTATGGTTCTAAGCTAAACTTGGTAGAAATCAGAAACGCATTCTGAGCTTGAGCAAGTTGATTGTGCTGTGTCGTAGAGGCTCTATTTAATGCCTATGTCAGGGTTTCCCAAAATTTGGATTTCATAAAAGAGTTTATTTTGATAAGTACTCTTTTGCTTAATTAATTAGTGTGGCCCTATTTTAATCTTGTGCAGTTAGGGGATTTATGTAAACAGTAGAATAAAAATAAATAAAAACTATCATATATCATCTAACCTCCTTTTGAAAAAGTGAGAAAAAATTAATATCAAAAAGAAAGAACATGCCTTGGCTGGTATGGCTCAGTGGATTGAGCACCATCCTGCAAACAGAAAGGTCGCAGGTTTGATTCCCAGTCAGGGCACATGCCTGGGTTGCAGGCCAGGCCCCCAGTTAGGGTATGTGAGAATCTGATGATTCTCTCCCTTTCTTTTTGCCTCCCTTCCCCTCTCTTTAAAAATAAATTTTAAAAAATCTTTTTTTAAAAAGAAGGAAGAACAAAATATCAAAATGAAGCACATAGTTTTAAAATTAAATTTATGAAAAACTTAAAACATTAGCCTTCTTTTTCTCATTACAACACTGACCACAAGAAAATTTAACTAAAAGTTACTTCTCAGAGTGGTTGGAAACTTTGGTCAATTCTGTCGTATTTCTCCTACTATATTGAAATTTGAGTGAGAAATTCTTGTGTTCCTAAATCGGAAAACCTGCTTCTTTATCACTAGCCTTACATCATTATTGTCCCTCTTCTGTTAGTTATCTAACCAATATTAAAAATATTATAAGTCTCACCCTGGCTGGTGTAGCTCAGTGGATTGAGTGCGAGCTGGGAACCAAAGGGTCGCCAGTTCGATTCCCGGTCAGGGCACATGCCTGGGTTGCAGGCCAGGTCCTCAGTAGGGTCCACGTGAGAGGCAAACACACATTGATATGTCTCTCTCTCTTTCTCCCTTCTCCTCTGTCTAAAAATAAATAAAATATTAAAAAAATATTATAAGTCTCTAAGAGCAACTAAGACTAGTATCTAGAATACCAAACATAGGCAAGATATACAACAAGAACTCCCATACATTGCTGGTAGAAATGTTAAATGGTACACTTCTCTGGAACTGTTTGGTTGCATCCTAAGCACATGTACCTACCACATGGCTGAAGAATGCATTCCTAGGTATTTGTTTACCCAAAAGGAATAAAATCATATGTAAAAACAAACCTTATATTCAAATATCCATAGCAATTTTATAAAAGGTAACTTCAATTTAGACAAAAATAATGCCCATTAACTTCTAAATAGATTATCAAATTGTGGCATATCTTACAACGGTGTAGTACTCAGCAGAAAAACAAAACAAACTACTCAGGAAATGGAGTATCTTGAACAAATCTCAGAAAACATTACTATCAGCAAAAGAAGCCAGATATAGAAGAATCCATCTTATATAACTGCACTTATATGAAGTTAGGAAACAAACAAAAGTAATCTATAGTGAAAGAAATCACATCAGTTGTTGCCCGGGGTGGAGGGCAGTAGTGGTTGATTGCAAAGCAGTGGTTAAATGAGTATGTGTATTGGTCTGTCAAATGCATCAACCTGTATATTTAAAATGTGTGCATTTTATTATCTGCAAATTATACTTTAATAACAGTTTAAAAAGCAAAAGAATACATATTCAAAATTTAGACTTTTCTTTCCCAAAATTGCATATTTATATCAGTTTTACTTGGAAAATAGAATAATTTGAACATTAAATCATTTTACACTTAAAAGAATTAATGGAGCTCTGGTTGGTATGGCTCAGTGGATTGAGTGCTGGCCTATGAACCAAAAGGTTGATGGTTTGATTCCCAGTCAGGGCATATGCGTTGCAGCCCAGGTCCACAGCTGGGGGCAGGCAAAAGGCAACTGATTGATGTTTCTTTCACATTTAGTGTTTCTCTCCCTCTTTTTCTCCTTCCCTTCCCCTGTCACTAAAAATAAATAAATAAAATATTTTAAGAAAAGAATTAGTGGAATATGGAAAAAAGTACGAAGTTTCAATAAACCTGATATAATACATGTAGTCATTTCAAGATGAATGTTTTCAGGCAAAAGCAAGATAAGGAACATGATATGCTTGTTCCAATTTAGTTTTTTTTTTTTAAGTACACGTTTGCTAAGGGTGAAACTTGAAAGTATACTTATTTAGGCTACTTTTATTATATGTAATCTCATTTGTACAAATGAATATATAATTTATTAATGTGTAGATACATGTTATTGAAACATTCTTTCAACTACCTTAGGGGAATCAAGAAAGTTGCATGTTATTTATCTGAAATACCTAGCATATTGCCTTACATTACTGAATATATTGAATTGTATTTAGTTGAATTGAAATTAGCTGAATCAGAAGCAGTAACATAGAGTATAAAGGGCATTGAGTTAACATTTAAGAAACTGGTGTTTTGGTCCTGGTTCAGCTTACAAATAAACTTGGATGAGTTACTTCATTGTTTTTTGAAGTCCATTTTTTGAACTCCATTTTTTTCATTCACTGAACAAACATGTCAAATCCTACCTTGTGTCTGGAACCTAATCTATAAGTTAGAAATAAATGCATGGAAGGCTTGGACCTTAACATGATGTAGATGGCAGTCTGATGAAGAAGACATAATTACACTAACTGTAACACAACAATGTGGCAAGTGCCATGATAAAAAGTATGAAGAGAGATAGAAATGGGATGTTATAACCTACCCTAAAATAAAGTGTGGAGAGGCCACAGAATGTTATCACTAAAAACTCTTGTGTAGGTAGAAGTCAGAAGCAACTTTATGTTTAAGGGAAAGTTTGGAGTAGATAAACGCATAGCATAGCTATGCTATGTCATAAGTTCATAGCTGTTAAAGTTCAGCTTAGAGTAGGAAATGGCCAGATGACATAGCTATGCTATGCGTTGAAAGAGAGCATGTCATCTTATAATCCTGGGAGAACCATGTCCTCCCTCATCACTCACACGAGGTAGGAATGCAGCAGTGACAACCAACGGCCAGCCAGAGGCAGGTGGGTCACTTCAGAGTTGAGCTAGGGCTTGGCTATGGGGGAAAGCTGACAGTGGGAGCAGATGGAAAGGCCTACTACTGAGTGTTCCCTCTTCCCAATCTTCCCCATGCCCAGAACTGGGCAGCATCAGCATATGGTAGCAATCTATAAAAGACAGTAATGATGGCGCAGCAGTATTTCATATTTCCTGAGGGGCAGGACACACTAGGGTTCAGAGAAGCACATGGGTAGTTTGATCCAGATTGTCACTCTAGAAATTCCATCCATGAGACATCCTCCCTGACATGGACACTCATCAGGAAGAGTAGAGACTAGTGCTTCCTTCTGTGTCTGCTCCACATACTGGTCAGTTACAGTGGTCCTTCCAAAATGAAGCTTTCAAAAAAAATTGAAACATCTAAAGAATGTAAGAAATTACAAACAAAATAAAGATGAGAAAATGACATGTTATCAAATATGAACCAAAGGAAGCTAAAAGAGAAAGGGTGGTGATTTTAAGAGTCTCATGCTCTACCGACTGAGCTAGCCGGGAACCTGAAGGGTGGTGATTTTAATATCAGAGAAAAAGAGAGTTTGAGTTTGAAAAGATAGTATGTGAAAAGTATAAACTTTAGCTTGATAAAGAGGACAATAAAACCAGAACATTCAATAGTCAAGAAAATTCAACAGTAATTACCATAGATGCCCATAATCACATAGCCTCTATAAAAAATGACTGACAATGATTACTTTATTTGTTTTTTTCCCGTGAATAGCCTTTTTATAGTGTTTTCCCATTTCTTCTATTTTATTTTTCTGTCTTGCTTGCTGATTTATAACAGTTTCTAGTAAAGTTAAAAATTTATTCATTTCTGCCTGGCTGGTGTGGCTCAGTGGATTGAGCACGGGCTGGGAACCAGAGGGTCCCGGTTCGATTCCCGGTCAGGGCACATGCCTGGGTTGTGGGCCAGGTCCACAATGAGGACTATGTGAGAGGCAACCATACATTGCTCTTTCTCCCTCTCTTCTCCTCTCTCTGAAAATAAATAAATAAAATCTTTAAAAAAAGAATTTATTCATTTCTCATTTGTAATCAATGTAAATATCTTCACTCTCCACTCTTCTGCTGACTTTACCTTTCTTGTTCTTATTTATAAGTTTGCTCTCAAATTCATCAAATATTTTCTTCAAGCATTGTATTTTAAAATCTCTTTATTAAATTATTCCCTACATATGTTCTATTATTATATTTATTGTTTACTGTACTCATTAAATTTTTTAATATATGTGTAGACAAATATTGCCTATGCCAAGGTGTAATAATCAATTTTGGTTAGGAATCCAGTGAGTTCATAGATGAATAGGGAGAGCACTTTTGTGTTTACAATATATAGTTTTCTATCCATGAACATGACTTGTGTCTACATTTCTTAGGTATACTACTTAGCAATCAGAGAAATTAAAATTCTAAATACAAGAACACACCATTACATTTCCACAAAAAATAGTTAAATTAAAAAATGGATATTATTAAGCTTTGGTAAGAAGTTGTAATATTGGACATGTAATATCCTACGCATGCCTTGACATTTTACTTCTAAGTGTGTACACACATGTTCACCAAAATAATTATACAGCTTTTTTTTGTCATAGTTCAAAACTGAAAACAACCTTATTAAAGTGGCTCACTACCATAATGGAAAACAAAAGTCCTATAGTCATCTCAATAGATAGCAATAAAACATTTGGCAAAATGCAATGCTCTCTTGGAAAATCACTCAGTGAACTAAAAATGAAAGAGAGATGTTAATTTTTTTGAAGTACGTCATCAAAAAGTGTACATTAAATACTTCATAACTAAACTGAAACTGAACTGAACTATTAACTGAACTGAAAATTTTCCTTTAAGAATAGAAATAAGATCATGTTTTCTATCACCACTTCTATTCATCAATGAATTACAAGTACCAGATCAGATATTAAGATAATAAAAGTGGAAACATAAAGGTGGAAAAATAAATAAAACTTTATAAATGAATGATTATCTGTAAAAAGAAACTAAAACATCTGCCATAAGTTATTAAAATTTATTATATGAGTTTCTAGAATTCTTCATTAAAAGATTGTCTGAATTTTTTTTATCCTCACCCAATGAAATGCTTAAAGATTTTAGAAAGAAAGGAAGAAAGGGAGAGAGAGAGGAAGAGAAATATCAATGCGAGAAACATCAATTGGTTGCCTCTCAAATGCGCCCCGACCTGGACTGAACCCACAACCCGGGTATATGCTTTAACTGGGAATTGAACCTGTGACCTTTTGGTTTATGGGATGACCTTCCAACCAACTGAGCCATCCAGCCAGGGCTTCTTGGGTTTTTATAATAACCATAAGATAATAACAGTGAAATATAATTTAAAATACTCTTTACCATTGTACCAAACATATAAATTAACTAGAAATAAATCTAAAAAAAAGATGTTAAGAATTTTTACACATTTTTTTCTAATGATTAAAAGCCATTATTGAAGATCTTATAAATAAAGAGACAGACTCAGTTCATTGACTGAAAAACAGAATCTTAATGTCTAAGTTCTCCTGAAATCATTCTATAAGTTCAAGACAATCCTAAATGAAATGTAATGGAGATTTACATTTAGAGTCTAAAATATGTACAGATGACTTCCAGCCAAGATGGAGGCGTAGGTGGACGAACTGTTCCTCCTCACACAACCAAAAGAGGGGGAAAAAAAGCAATCTAGAGGGCAAGAGCAGCCAGATCTGACAAAAAACTAAACTGAGTGGAAGTCCGACAACCAAGGAGTTAGAGAAGACACGTTCATCCAGACTGGTAGGCTGGGCGGAGCCGGGTGGAGGGCACTCGGCGAGACTTGGTTTGTGGAGCGATGCTGGTGGTTCCAGCCGCTTAAAGGGGCCTGTGGTGGGCGTGCTTGGCCAAAGCACGGGGGGCACACTCTGCGAATCTGGGGCTGAGACTGGTGGACCGGGCAGTCCCTCATTAGCGTGGAGATAGACCAGGAGGAAAAGCTGGGGGGCGGAACAGACTGCTTGGCCCACCAACACAGGGAAATAAAGCCTCAAATCACCGATTGAAAACACCTGTGGGGGTTGAGGCGGTGGCAGGAGGAACACCCAGCCTCACAGGAGAGTTCACTGGGGAGGCCCACTGGGACTCGGAACTGTGCAGGCCCGCCCACCGACCCCAGAGCCAGCAAGGAGGGGATCAACTTGCTTGTGGGCAGCTGGGGAGGTGCAGAGACCAGAGCAAATGCCATTCTTCTCTCAGGCCCTGCCCCCACGGACAGTGTCACAACAGAGCGACATGGGTTTCCCTGCCTTGGGGAACACCTAAAGCTCTGCCCCTTAAAGTAACAGGAGCACGGATGGGATAAAAAAAGGCCCAAAAGAAAGAGAAAAAAATGGCGGCAAGATAGGGGGGAGCAGAGTCCACTTCCTCCTCCCCACAAGTGAAACACCTAGCTGATTTTCTGAGGAACAGAGTGAACACCAAACAGTATTCCAGCATATATGAAGATTGGTGACCAAGAATACTGGTGAAATTGAACGATCAGGTGCCTGACGCAGACAGGAAGACCAGGGGAGCAGGCATGGCCATTCACTTTTAAAGCCAGCCAGCAGAAGTTTTTGTTTGTTTGTTTGTTTGTTTGTTTTCCCCACCGTCCTTACTATCTGTCCTTCTTTATTTTTTTAATTTCTTCTTCCTTTCATGTGGTATTCCTAGTCTTCTCCTCTTTTTATTCATTTTTTTTACTTTATTATTTTTTTCTTTCTTCTTCTTCCTTCCCCTCTCTTCTTTATCCACAGGTGAGACATTAAAACCTGGAGTTGAAAAGAGAACAGACCTAGACCCAGACAAGGGTCAGCCCTAAAAACAGAAACAGTGACACAAAATTAACTTTGCTGCTCCAGAGAACTTGACAGATCAATTTAAGAAACAGAGGCTAGCAAGAAGAGTCTCACAAACAATGGGAAGACAAAGAAACAATCCCCAAATGAAAGGAAAGGAGGAAGCCCCAGAAAGAATGATAAATGAAACATAGGCAAGCCAACAATCAGATACTGAGTTCAAAGCATTGGTTATTAGGAGGTTCAAGAAGCTTGATGAGCTGGCAGAGAATTTCCAGAAACTACAAGGAAACTATAATGAACTCACTGCAAACTATGTCAATGTGAAAAGGAAATAGAAACTATCCACAAGGGTCAACAGGAAATGAAGAATACAATATCTGAACTGAAGAATACAATAGAAGGAATCAAAAGCAGACTCAATGAAGAGGATCGGATTAGAGAACTGGAAGACAAGGTAGAAAAAAACACCCAAAAAGAGCAGGAACAGGAAAAGAGACTCAGAAAGAATGAAGAGATATTAAGGGAAATGCAGGACAACATGAAACGTAATAATATTCATATAATAGGAATACCAGAAGGAGAAGAAGAGCAAGGGATAGAAAATGTGTTTGAAAAAGTAATGATGGAAAACTTCCTGAATCTGATGAGAAAAAAAAGTCACACAAATCCAGGAAACACAGAGTCCCAATCAAAAGGAACCCAAACAGGCCCACTTCAAGACACATCATCATTAAAATGGCAAAATTCCAAGACAAAGAGAGAATCTTAAAGGCAGCGATACAGAGACAAGAAGTAACATACAAGGGAGCCACCATAAGATTAGCAGCTGACTTCTCAATGGAAACACTCCAAGCCAGAAGAGAATGGCAAGAAATATTCCAAGTAATGAGAACCAGAGGCCTGCAACCAAGGCTACTGTACTAGCAAGGCTCTCAATCAAGATAGAAGGCCAAATAAGGAGCTTCCCAGACAAAAGAAGTCTAAAAGAATACACCTCCACCAAACAAGCACTGCAAGAGATGCTAAAGGGACTGATTTAAGGAAAGAAAGGAAAAGAGAGAGAGAAAGGAACACACATACAAAAAAAAATGGCAATGAATAAGTACGTATCGATAATAGCCTTAAACGTAAATGGATAAAATGCTCCAATCAAAAGACATAGACTAGCTGAATGGATAAGAAAGCATGATCCACACATATGCTGTCTACAAGAGACCCACCTCAGGACAAAAGACTTACACAGACTGAAAGTGAAGGGCTGAAAACAAGTTTTCCAAGCAAACAGACAAGAAAAAAGAGCTGGGGTAGGAATACTCATATCAGACAAAATAGACTTCAAAAAAAGAGCCATAGAGACCCAGAAAGACACTTCATAATACTCAAGGGAAGAATCCACCAAGAAGACATAAACATTGTAAATATATATGCACCCAACACAGGAGCACCCAAATACATAAAGAAAATCTTGGAGACTTCAAAAAAGATATTGATAGCAACAAAATTATAGTAAGGGACTTCAACACCCCACTGTCAAAAATGGACAGATCTTCCAAACAAAATATCAGCAAAGATATTGTGGCATTGAATAATGCCCTAGAAGAAATGAACTTAACTGATATACATAGAGTCTTTCACCCCAAAGAAGCTAAATACACATTCTTTTCAAATGCACATGGAACATTTTCAAAAATAGACCATATGATAGGACACAAAACAAGCCTCAACAAATTCAAGAAAATTAAAATCATACCAAATATTTTCTCTGACCACAAAGGACTGAAATTAGAAACCAACCCAAAGGAAAAAAAAAAACCCAAACACTCAAAACCATGGAGATTGAATAGCATGCTATTAAACAATGAATGGGTCAAGGATGAGATTAGAAAAGAAATCAAAAATTCCTTGAAACAAATGAAAATGAACTGACGAAAACCCAAAACTTGTGGGACACAGCGAAGGCAGTCCTGAGAGGGAAGTTCATAGCGATATAGGCCTACCTAAAAAAAATAGAAACATTTCAAACAAACAATGTAACCCTACGCCTACAAGAACTCAGGAACAACAACAAAGACAACGCAAAGCAAGTAGAAGAAAGGAAATAACCAAGATCAGAGCAGAATTAAATGACATAGAGACTAAAAGCACAATTCTAAGGATCAATGAATCCAGGAGGTGGTTCTTTGAAAAGATAAACAAAATCCACAAGCCTTTAAGCAGGCTCATCAATAAAAAAGAGAGAGGACCCAAATAAACTCAATCAGAAATGAAAGAGGAGATACTACAACTGATGCCACAGAAATACAAAGGATTTTAAGACACTACTATGAAGGACTGTATGCCAAGAAATATGAAAACCTAGGTGAAATGGATGAATTTCTAGAAAAATATAATCTTCCAAAACCCAATAAGGAAGAAACAGAAAGCCTGAACCGACCAATAACAGCAGACGAAATTAAAGCAGTAATCAAAAAGCTCCCGACACACAAAAGCCCTGGACCAGATGGTTTCACAGGAGAATTCTACAAAGCATTTAAGGGAGAACTAACACCTATCCTTCGCAGACTATTCCAAAAAATCCAAAATGATGGAAGACTCCCAAACTCTTTTTATGAAGCCAGCATCATCCTAATCCCAAAACCAGAAAAAGACACAACAAAGAAAGAAAACTTCAGGCCAATATCACTGATGAACATTGTCGCTAAAATCCTCAACAAAATATTAGCAAATTGCGGCCAGCAATACATCAAAAAGATCATACACCATGATCAAGTGGGTTTCATCCCAGGGATGCAAGGATGGTACAATATTCACAAAACAATAAACGTAATACATCACATAAAAAGAAGCAAAGACAAAAATCACATGATCATATCAATAGATGCAGAAAAAGCATTCGATAAGGTACAGCATCCATTTATGATAAAGACACTTAGCAAAATGGGAATAGAGGGAACATTCCTCAACATAATAAAGGCCATATATGAGAAACCTACAGCTAACATTATACTCAATGGACAAAAACTAAAATCTTTCCCACTAAGATCAGGAACAAGACAAGGTTGCCCACTATCACCACTTCTATTCAACATAGTTCTGGAAGTTTTGGCCACAGCAATCAGACAAGAAAAGGAAATAAAAGGCATCCAAATTAGAAAGGAGGAATCAAATCTATCGTTGTTTGCAGATGACATGATAATGTACTTAGAAAATCCTATAGACTCTGCCAAAAAACTACTCGATCTAATAATTGAATTCAGCAAAACAGTGAGTTACAAAGTCAACATCCAGAAATCAAAGGCATTTTTGTATACCAACAATGAAACAGCAGAAACAAATCAGGGAAAAAATCCCATTTGATATAACAACAACAAAAAAATAAAATATCTGGGAATAAACCTCGCCAAGGAGGTAAAAGATCTGTACTCAGAAAACTACACAACACTGAAGAGAGAAATCATGGAAGACACAAACAAATGGAAACATATACCACGCTCATGGATTGGAAGAATCAACATGATCAAAATGTCCATACTCCGCAAAGCAATTTATAGATTCAATGCAATCCTTATCAAAGTACCAATGGCATATTTCACAGACATAGAACGAACACTTCAAAAATTTATATGGAACCATAAACAAACCTGAATATCAGCTGCAATTTTGAGAAAGAAGAGCAAAGCAGGAGGGATCACAATTCCTGATATCAAACTATATTACAAGGCCACTGTAATCAAAGCAGCTTGGTACCGGCATAAAAACAGACAGATAGACCAATGGAACAGAATAGAGAGCCCAGAAATAAACCCAAGTCTCTATGGGCAATTAATCTTTGACAAAGGGGGAAGAAGCATGAAATGGAATAAAAATAACCTCTTCAACAAATGGTGTTGGGAAATCTGGATGCTACATGCAAAAAAATGAAACTAGAGCACCAACTTACACCATACACAAAAATAAATTCAAGGTGGATAAAAGACTTAACTGTAAGTCATGACACCATAAAAGTTCTAGAGGAAAACATCGGTAGGAAAATCTCAGACATTCCACACAGCAACATCTTCAATGATATGTCCCCTAGAGCAAGGAACATAAAGGAAAGAATAAACAAATGGGATCTTATCAAAATAAAGAGCTTCTGTGGGGCTAAAGAAAACAATATTAAAATAAAAAGAGAATCAACTGTATGGGAAAACATATTTGCCAATGATACTTCAGACAAGGGTTTGATATCCAAAATATATAAAGAACTCATACGACTCCACTCCAGGAAGACAAAAAAAAAAAAACAACTAAAAAATGAGTAAAAGACATGAACAGACACTTCTAGAAAGAGGACATACAGAGGGTCCAGAGTCATATGAAAAGATGCTCAACATCATTAGCCATCAGAGAGATGCAACTTAAAACCACAATGAGATTCCACCTCACACCAGTCAGAATGGCCATCATCAACAAAGCAACAGATAACTGTTGGAGGGGATGTGGAGAAAAGGGAACCCTACTGCACTGTTGGTAGGATGCAGACCGATGCAGCCACTGTGGAAAACAGTATGGAATTACCTCAGAAAACTAAAAATGGAACTGCCTTTTGACCCAGTAATTCCCCTGCTGGGATTATACCCTAACAGCACTGATATACCAATTCAAAAAAACCTATGCACCCCAATGTTCATAGCAGCACAATTTACAATAGCCAAGTGCTGGAAGCAACCTAAGTGCCCATCAGCGAATGAGTGGATCAAGAAACTATGGTACATTTACAGAATGGAATTCTATGCAGCAGAGAGGAAGAAGGAGCTTATACCCTTTGCAACAGCATGAATGGAACTGGAGAGCATTATGCTAAGTGAAGTAAGCCAGATGGTGAGGGAAAAATACCATATGATCTCACCTTTAACCAGAACATAATCAACAAAAGCAAAAAGCAAGCAAAACTTAACCAGAGACATTGAAATTAAGAACAATCTAACAACAGCCAGGGGGGTGGGGGAGGGGACAATGGGGAGAAGGGTTTTTAGGAACCACTGTAGAGAACACATGGACAGAACCAAGGGTGGGGAAGGAGGCAGGGAAGGGTGGTGGGATTGGAGGGGGAGGGGAGGGGAGAGTATGCAGACAACTGTAATTGAACAACAATAACGTAAAAAAAAGAAAAAAGAAAAAAATATTAACAAATTAGAATATAAAACTCTCTATATAATAGAAATCTAAATGTTCATCCATTTCTTTCCAGGCTTATCTAAAGCAATCGAGACAAAAATCTGAGCTGTATACAAATGAGAGAAATAATCTTAATTTATTAAATATATATATATAGCCCTGGTTGGTGTGACTCAGATAAAAACAAACAAACAAATAAAACTACTATGAACAAAACAAAAAATATGTACAGATGATCAAAGTTCTAACAATAAATAATAGAAATACTGAAAAAGAACCAGGAATGTAAGTTTGTCACAAGGATTTATCATAAATAAATAGTGAAGCATAATATGGCATTCAATGTGGATACACAAATAGACGAAGGTAAAACAACAGACAATCTGAATATAGAATGGCAGAGTTAATAATTAGAATCAGTAATTATAGGATATACTTTATAATAAAATTACTGAAATAATTATGCAGATACAAAAAATAAAATTGGTCCCCATTCTGTACCATATGCAAATATAAATTCCAGTTGGATTAAAATGCATAAATGTCAAAACAAAACTAAAATTTTAGAAATCCACATAGGAGAATATTTAGGCACTGTGTAGAGAAGTGTTTCTTAAAAGAGACAGAATAGCACCAAATTAAAAAAAAAAGAATAGATGATAGATTTAATGATATAAAAATTAATACTTCTAGCTCATCAAATCACACGAAAGAGTAAAAGAAGAAAACTAGCAATGAAAAATAGGTATTTAGAACATGTATAACTGACAATGAAATTCAGGACATATAAAATTCAGGACATATAAAATCTTCTGCATCTCAATAAGGAAAAAAATAAAAATGATCAAAAGACTTGAAAGGGTAACTTACCTCTGTAAGTTCACAAATAGCTAAGTCAGGGATTTTTCAAATTAAAACCACAATGAAAAAGCATTGTACACTCAACAGACTGGCAAAAACTAAGTCTGACAATATATAGAGTAAGTAAGGATTAAGAAGAATACTCACATATGGCTAATGTGAGAGCAAACAGAAAAAAAAACAAAAACAAACAAAAAACACTTGAAGAAAAATATGTCATTGTGTTGAAAAAATTAAAATATTTACACCATAAAATCTAAGAATTTCCCTTTTGATTTCATGTCATTGAGATTCTTTTGTGTATCTCAGAACGTAGGTACAGGATTTCCATTGCAGCACTAGGTGTAATAGTGAAAAATATAAAACACTTCAAATGTTCATGAAAACCAGGACAGATAAATAACATATACTCCTATCATGAAAAACAAAGCATAAGTGAAAATGAATTAACTAAACTGATACCCAATAACAAGGATGGTTCTCAGAAATGTAATATTGAGTAAAGAAGTATAGAAAACTATTACAGAAAGCATTTCATGTACTCTCAAAATATATAAAACTAAATAGTATATTATATTGAGATAAAAATATATCATGAAACTAAAAACAACCACGGGAAAATCAGTGACTATAATGGGGAAATAAAACATATATAATAGCATATGCTGGAGAGGAGGTTTGGAGGGGCTAGTGACATGTGTACCTTGGACTGAAGAGGGATTATCTCAGTCTCACACAGCTGATTACCCAGATAATCACAGGCTGCACTGGCAGCACAGAAGAAAGCATCAACTCAGTTTAAGAGGAAGAGATGACTTGTATTTTCATTTTTCTCAGTCAATTTATACCCTCCTTTACCTACACACCTTGGGCAACCCCATAAGGTAAAGAACTTTGGTATGAGATCCCTGCAGTTTCTTCCATTTACTACATTTTAAAGTTACATAAAATGATGAGTTCAGATAACTATAAAAAATAGAGTATGTAGAGATAAGGTAACATCAATGCCCATTGTCTTTCCATGTATCCAACAAGTTGACAATTGTATTAAGGCCTGGAAAATATAGGGGACATGATCTGTCATTAAGTTTTTGATCATGAGAAGTTGACTCTAACACTTACAGCCAGTTAACCGGGAGTGATTGGAGAAAAAAGTGCCTTCACCCATCTTTTTAATTCTATTGCTTTTGCTTTGGATGGGGCATATTCACCCTGAGGGCTGCTGTGGTGTTGCTTTTGTTTGGTTAAGGTCAATGGTAGTGGACTCTTCTTGCTGCTTCTAAATACAGACAGTCCCAGACTTACAATGTTTCAACTAACAATTTCTATTTTATGATGGTGCAAAAGTGATTCTCATTTGGTAGAAACCATACATTAGATTTTAAATTTGATTCTTTTCCCAGGTTAGTGATATGCAGTATGATACTCACTGAGATGCTGGGCAGCAGCCCACAGCCGCAGCTGTCAGTCAGCCACGTGATCACGAGGGTAAAAAAACTGTTACTCTACAGTGTATTGTGTTGCCAGCATTTTTTTTTAATATTGTAGTTTGTGTTTTGCATCCCATTGTGTCTACAAAATTTCCATCTATGTCTCCTGCTTTTGATGAGAAGAACAGAAAAGCAATTACTCTTAAGCTGAAACTCAAGATAATTTCCAACCTTAGGCTAATGTAATGAGTGCGTTTAAGGTAGGTTAGACTAAGCTATGACATTTGGTAGGTTAGATGTATTAAATTCATTTCAACTTACAATATTTTCAATTTACAGTGAGTTTATTGAGATGTAACCCCATTATAAATCAAGGAGCATCTGGAGAGTAGATGGTGGTAAACTGAGGGAAAAACATTTTCATCTTGAATGTTTAAGTAACCTTCACTGTTCCTGACTCTGAGTTGCCAGGTTCAAACAACCTCCATGGATAATGCTTCACTAGGAAGACAAGATATCCCTAAGTTATATGCATAGTTCTGTGCCTGCTATAGCTCCTAGGCTATAGGTCAGTATCTCCAGAAGTTCTGAAATCAATTGTTGAGACTGTCCGTGACAGGTGTGTGATGTCAGCCATCTGGTCTCCCATGGGGGAACAGCAGAATTCAGACTTCGTTCTGCATTTTGCTCTCTGTGATCTTCAATCATCTTATATTCTATCTTTCTGTGTCAACAATTCTTTACTTCTTCCCACCTCTAGCGGGGAAGAAAGGCAAGGAAAGGATGTTTCTGTGAAAACTATCAACTTCTGAATCTCCTGAAGATTTTAAGTTTTAAAAACCTATGTCAGAGCAACAGATTCTTGCCTTTGAAATTTTTTTTAGATGGAAGAGGTTGATTTGACCCTTCCTTATTAATTTATTTTATTTGAAATCTCCCTCTCACTTTGCCTAGTAAAGTATATCAAATACAGTGAACAGGAGTCTATAAAGTTCAGCTGGAACCCTCCAAATGACTAAGGTGAAACCCAGAGGGTAAAAATCTCATGTCACAAAATGGTATTCTGAACTCCCAGGAAGTTTATCAATAACAGGTGTTTCTCCAAACAACAGTTTTTTTGATTTGAAGATAACCTTAATAAAACCTTATCCACCCAGCATAGAAAGAATGCAAGTGAGTAAACATTCTGAGACACTAAAGCATACCCCTTGAACTATCCTTCTTTTTGATGAAAATATTTCTGAAATGTAATACATTTTTTCCTTACTTTTCAAAGCTGATCATTTAAAAACTGGATATCCTTGAGACAGTGATGCCATCGTCTCAGTGACACAATTTACTGCAGTGCGCAATAACAGAGTGATGATCTCAGGAACTGGAGAAGTATAGAGTTTCTCCCTCCCGTATTATATCCCCACATTGTGATTTTTGGCATTTAGAAATTTGTATTTTTCTATGATTTAAAAGTAATTTTTCACAATTACTAAAAATTTAAATTGAGGTATGAAAAATTGCTATAATGAAAACTTTATAAGGTATTTGATTGAATGAAAGTGATAGTTTTTGTGTATCTGTGTGTGGTTTCTAGGTATCACATATTTATTCTTAAAAAAACCTATTTTTAAAAATATGTGTGAAACACATACCGTACAGTTTATAAAGTTTACAAATGTTAAATCTTTAGACTTAAGCCATATAAGCACATTGTTTAGCAAAATAACCACAAACCAGATCCAGAAACTTCACTACAGCACTAGAATATTCCCTTGAGCTTATTTATCATCACTAATATTGCCAAGAGGGAATCATTATTCTAACTTTCACTATCAATTGATGCTATTTGTTCTTGAATACCATATAAATTGGAAGATATGGTATGTATTTTTTTGCAATGACATTTTTACTTTGCACAATAATGTCTGTGAGGTTAACCCATGATGCTGCCTGAATCAGTAATTATTATAATCTTATTGCTATGTATTAGTCCATTGTATGATACATCCAATTGTTTATCCATTTTATTGATATATATTTTATTGTTTCCATTTTTGGATATTGTTAGTAAAACTGCTATGCATCTGTATTTTGGTAGACAAATGAACTCTATTTTCTTGAGCACATTCCTTAGGAATGGGTAGCATTTAATAAATTCTGCCAAGTAATATTATAAATCAACTGTAGAGATTTTTATTTCCAGTTGCAATATATGAGAGTTGTAGTACCCTCATATCCTTGCTAATAGCTTTGCATTGCCAATCTTTAGTTCTCTTATAAAAATTTTAGACATTTTGATGAATATGCAGTGGTATCTTATTGTGCTTTTATCTCATGTTTTTAAATTGTGATCTTTATAATAATCTTGGTTTTATTTTCATTGGTTTGTTTTCTTATTTGTTACCTCCTTGATTAAATAATTTTAATTAACTTTTCATTTTTGAATAATTAGATTCACTGCAGTTTAAACAGATATTTGATTTTACTGTTTCTTTCTCTAATGTAGCTATAGCTTTATATGTTATCATTTTAATGTGGTTTTGTAGAAATTAACAAGAAATAGGACTGCCAGTATTTAATGGAAAACACAAGTATGTAGTCTTTGAAAGAGTTTGAAATTTACGAATTTAAAAGAAAATGAATGAGATTTTTAAGTATGGACTCTGTGACTTTGGGGAAGGTACTCTAAGAGCTCCTAGTCTACTTTGCAGGTAGTATCCAAATAATGCATTGAAAATATTATTTAACTCTTTGCAGAGTGTTTTGAAACTATTTAGTATATATTTCACATCACAAGAATTTACATAGCCAAGAGTTCCAAATAGCTGAGTTAAGTTGTCTAAGCTACGTAGACAGGCAGCGCTACTATAACTTTGACTTAATTTTATGATAGACCGCACCTCTTTTTCCTCAGCCTAACCATTATATGTATTTTTATCCTGGCAGTCCATAATTAAAGTTTTGAAAAACATTGGCTCTAGAAAACCACAAAGTCTTCTAAAGAATATCTTTTATATGATTTTCTACGTTATCCCTGCCCAGGATGCTGGCTCAAGTGCAACAAAGTGGCATATGTCACAAATTGAGTAAAATTGGTCACTTCAGTACAGATTAGCAATTGTGCATCTGTATTCTTTAACAAAATCAATATTTTGTCAGTATTTCAGACAAAAATGACTAAAGATGAGAAAAAGTGAGTTAACCTAAATACACAAAAATCAAACCCATCTTCTAAGTTAACTTTAACCACTTAGGTAGATGATCACCTGAGACAGATTAGCTCTCAGTTCCAGTCTAAGAATATCCAAGAGAAAGTGCATGTATGTGTGTGTATGCTAAGTGCTAAGTTTCTAAGAACTCTCTATATAATATTATTGGTAAAAATACATACATATATACTTACACACTTTATAAAATAAAGCACTGAGTTCTTATTTTATAAACTCATTTCTGGTTGCTTTAATGGGAAATCATATTTGTGATAGCCATAGCACCAAAAAGTCATATTATAACCATTTATTTATTACAAAATATAGTTGAAATAGGCTACAGACTCAGCTGCCAAAACACCTTCCCAAGTTGCTTCTATATGTGCCTCAAATCCACTCTTCTTTTCTCCTCCAGCCTCTTCTTTCCTGAATGATGTCTTCTCATCATTTTTAATATATCCTTTTGTTTATATTTACAATAGCTTATCTCTTGTATCCTGAAATGAAACACTATCATACAAAAGAAAACAAAATAAAACAGAAAAAAAAACAATTTCACGATTCTTCCAGTCTCGGTAGATATCTCACACGTATCTGTCCTTTCAAAAATGAAGAACCAGAGTATCCCTTGACATTTCACACCATGCTCATCAACCACTAATGTTCATTTATTTGACTGATACACCTGCCTAGGTGATGGTTCCTCTCTTCTAAGACTGTGCGGGTGTGCCGGGGTGGACACACGCCACCCAGAGGACAATTTGAGATATACAAAATTTTGCACTCCAATCTTTATATGTGCCATCAAAATTAATTTAGAAAAAAATTATAAAATGAGCATCCCTGTGTCAGTGTTTTTGCTGCATAATTACTTCCTAATTGAGTACAATCTGGATACTGTGTTGTATTAAAAACACGGCTTCCCATTGAATTTTTGCATCAGAATCTGTCGAAAATATTTGTATTTGGTATTGGGTAAGTTTTATTGCATCAATCCTGTACCATTAAGTCTGTATTTAATACAGTGGCTTACACACATAAGATATATTTATTTCCAAGATATTGCCTCCAAGTTCCCCTTTAAATAACATTGACTTGTTCTTAAAGAATAACTCATATTTCTGGTTTTGTAATTTACCTTTTCAAAGAGTGGCTAAAACATGCCATAACCCCTCTAGTCACTACTCCGTTTAAAGGATTTCACACTAATGTCATCATCTCTGGTCTCTCCTGCGTTTTATATATAATTAGTTATTAACCTCTTTGACCTCTAACTTTCTCAATGTCTTCTATTTATTACATAATTTTCATTAGATTCTTTCCACTACACATTATTAATATTTATAGAGATGCCTATTAAAACCACAATGAAATATACTTTGCACACACTAGAATGGTTAAAATTAAAATTCCTGACAAATATTCATGAGGATTAGAAGCAAACAGAACTCTCATACCTTACTGGCAACAATGTAAATGGTATAACTATTTGGGGAAACTATTTAACAGTTTCCAAAAAGTTACAACTGTAACTATCTTGTGATTTAGCAATTCCAGTTCTAAGTGTTTGTTCAAGAGAAATGAGGAAAAATTGTCCATTAAAACACATGCACAGCATGTACTGGAAATAACTCAAATGAGCATTGACAAAAGAATGGATACATTTTCATGTATTCAATGGAATACAGGAATAATCTCCTAATATGTACAGCAACATCGATGTATCTCAATAATCTGTTGAGTGAAAGAATACACATGAAACAGTATGCACTGATTTCATTTATACAAATTTCAAGAAAACGTGAAACTAATTTATAGCATATGAAAGAGTGCAGCCCTGGCTGGTGTGGCTCAGGGGATTGAGTGCTGGCCTACGAACGAAAGTGTTGATGGTTCGATTCCCATTCAGGGCACATGCCTGGCTTGCTGGCCAAGTCCCCAGTAGGGAGCACATGCAAAGCAACCATATATTGATGTTTCTCTTCCTCTCTTTCTCCCTCCCTTCCTGTTTCTCTAAAAATAAATAACATCTTTTTTTAATTAAGAAAAGAAAGAAACAGTGCAGTGGCTTCTTTTTGTGAGTACGATGTTCATTGGAAAAGGTTATGAGGAAAATTTTTTCAAAGATGATTGTGGTGGGGGTTATTCAGATGGATACATTAAACTGTAATCCTAAAATGGTATGTAGGGTAAGTGGAGGCAATATGGCTTCCTCACCCAGGTGTCTGGGTGCTAAGGGAAACAGTGTTCCCATAGCCTTGCAGGGGCCTGATAACCAGTGTTCTCATAGCCTTGAGACTGGATCTGATAAACGGTTCCCATAATATGAAGTGAGTTCCCATGTGCAGAATTATGCTATGTTATATAATTTCTGGCATCTTGCCAGCTTTGTTCCTCTCTAGTACTTAAACTAGGGACTCCCTGCTGGGGGCGATGATGATGAGAGACACTCAAGGGGACAGGTGCCACGATGGGTACCACAATGGAAGCATGGACTATGACATGAGACATGCAGATAGACACACAGCTTGCAGCATGCGTGGCTCACCTACCCATGAATAAAGGCATGCCAGACATTCCAACGGTTCCATGAATATTCTTCCATCTTCACGAATTCTATTAACCTGTCTGGCCTTGAAGGGCGGCAACACACGGTACATTTTGCTGTTTACAAATAATGTCACCATAGAGTATTTTGAAATATGACATGAGGTTCCAAATTTGTCTTTCAGTATTCATTTTTATCAATTTACAGGAAGGGAAGGTCCCTTCTACCTTTGGTTTCTAACTAATAGCAAGCAACCTAAGTGCCCATCAGTAAATGAATGAATGGATCAAAAATCATGGTACATTTACAAAATGGAATACTACCCAGCAGAAAGAAAGAACTCCTACCCTTTGTGACAGCATGGATGGAACTGGAGAGCATTATGCTAAGTGAAATAAGCCAGGTGGTGAAAGACAAATACCATATGATCTCACCTTTAAGTGGACTCTAATCAATGAAACAAACAAGCAAGCAAAATATAACCAGAGACATTGAAATTAAGAACAATCTGACAGTACAGGGAGAGGTGGGAGGGGATAACTGGGGGTAAGGGGAAGGGTTTCCAGGAATATCTATAAACGACACATGGACAAAACCAAGGTGGGATGGAGTGGTGGGGGGGAAATGGAGACAAGTGTACTTGAGCAATAATTAAAAAAACAAACAAACAAACAAACAAAAAAAAAAAAAAAACAGACCCAACAATCAGACCACTACCACTGCCTCAAAATGTAGAGCTCTCAGATAATGACTAGACTGGAGACTTTAGCTTCTAATCAATTGAGATTGAAGATAACCTGTGTGAGCAATCCCTACTTTACCCCCAGAATTGCAGACAAAACGCTGCAGACATAGGGAACTGCCCATGCCTCCCCCACCCCTGGGAAGGTTTTGTCTTGGGTATTTTCAACAAAGTGCTTAGAGCAAGGAAGCAGGAAGGAAGAGAGAGTGCCAGTGGGACTTGAGAGAGCAAAATAAAAAAGAAACAATTTCTTCCAGGACCAATAATATTTAACACCACAACTCCACTAACTGAAAAAGGGACCCAGTAATTAACCTCTGGGAGATAGAGACTAAAAATGTTCATATCAGTGTTCCTCCCCCACTGAAGATGAAGAGGAAATGATTCCCCTATCCATATTAAATTGAAGAATTCAGTTCATTATGGTGCATTTATACAATAAAATACACAATCACTAAAAATTGTGTTTCTAAAGGACTAATAATAAGTTAAGGAAGTGCTAAGATTGTATCACTGTCAGTATTTTTAAAGCAACTGCAATTTAGTTATTCAGTAAAAAAAATCACCATTTCATTTAAAAACATATGTATACATATATAAAATGTATTGTTGTATATTGTATATCTGATGTAGACGTTAGGAATGGTCATCTATGGGTATTATGCATTATTTTATGACCTTTCAGATTTCTTTATGTTTCAAATAGTTTATTATCATTACTTTGCTTTAAATAAATTTAAACAATAAATTAGAGACACACATAAATGCTTAATCATACATTTAAGAATAATACAAAGTAGATTCCTAAGACCTCTGGGAAAAGACATACCTGCCCTACAGAAATAAGCAACACATGAGGGCAAACTTGAACACACCCAGTGAAAGAGACCTTGGTGCACACAGTAAATGCTATGCAAGAGGTACAGATGAGAATTAGAGAAAATAAGGAAAATCTTCCCAGTTACTTCTGTGGTAAAATTTTTCCAAAGAAAATTTTATTGTGAACATACTTCTCAAATTGTTAGAAAGACTTCCAAGAGGAAGGGGAAGTTTAAACCTTCCAAGCTGGCAAGCTGGCATTGTAGAAGCTAAGCGTCCCTGCCACTGAAGCCTGGTTAACTATGTGTTACTTTTAATGTGCACGTTGCCCAAGTGAAGAAATGAAAGGGGAGTGGCCATCTTGAATCACATTTCACATGTGGAAAGAGATGAGGCACACTAACAGTCTCTGAATTCCCTTCAACAAATTGGATCTCATCACAAGTAAATAATTAAAATCACTCCTATTTGTCTGTAAATTGCTTTGAAAAGCTGCTGTCTAGTGGCTATTTATTATGGTTGTAGAGTAATGATAATACCTAGGGTCCTTGAAAAAAAGACCATCAACATAGTAACACAAAGAGAAAAGATTTCAATGTTGGCTAAGAGAAAAAAATATAAGAATATAATTGAGGGGTAAATCAAATGTTCCCTGATCAGCTCAGAAGTAGATGGCATAAGATAAGCAAATCCAGAAAGAGAAAAAAAGATTGCACTCAGCCATTTCCAGTTTAGCAAGAAAAATGGGTGCATTACGTTAGGGACTTGCAATTCTTGGTGCAACGTTAAAAAAAGTTTTAAACTCTTAGTACAATGAAGATGGTTATATTAGTGGCTACTATTTTTTGAGTGCCATCTAAATTCCATTTACAATTTTGGAAATGCTATAAATTTTATCTCTAATCTTTATAATAGTTCTGAAAAGTAGGAAACTTTTTGTTCATTTTGTAGATGAGAATCACTGGCTCAAGGAAGACACAATTTACAGTGAGTAGAACTGTTACCAGACAGGGGCCTGGCCCTGAGCGAGACTGCATAGGGCCAGCTGGTAGTGTGTGGGTTCTTGGCTTCCTGTAGGTAAGATTTCACAACACAAGTCCAGGTGACAAAAGAGGGTATGTCTATTACAGCTGGAAACAGTAAAACAAGGAAGAAGCAATGGGAGAGCCTAGGCTGGGCTGCCTTAGTTCACTGGGAAGTCAGAGAAAAGGGGCCTTAGGGATAGGTTCAGGGGATTAGCCCAGGGACAAGCTGATACTACCCATTGCTCCTGATTGCAAGTCTCAGGGTCCCTTAGAGCAAGGGTCTGTAACTTCCAGGCTGCTGACCCGTACTGGTCCGGGCCTGTCTGGAACTTGGCCAAACAGCAGGAGGTGAGCTTGAATGTAATTTTTTTTTTTTAAATAATGACTTTATTGTTGTTCAATTACAGTTGTCTGCAACCTCTCCCCTCCCCTCCCCCCACCCCTCCAACCCCACCTCCCTTCCCTGCCTCCCTCCTCCCCCTTGGTTCTGTCCATGTGTCCTCCATAGAGTTTCCTGAAAACCCTTCTCCCCATTGTCCCCTCCCCCTGGCTATTGTTAGATTGTTCTTAATTTCAATGTCTGAGCTTTAATGTAATTTGATTGAATAATCCTGAAACCATCCCCTACTACCACCTCTCCCCACTCTCATCTTCCATGAAACTGGTCCCAGGTGCCAAAAAGTTTGGGGACTGCTGCCTTAGGGTTTAGATGACACATGAGTGTGGGGAAAGAAGTAGGGAAGAAGAAAGGGAAGGGAATGGCCTGGCCTACTCTCCAGAGGAAGATTGAGCACTGGGTCCTTTGTCTTGAGGCTTTCATCTCTCTCTTGCAGGTGGGAATTTTATGGAAGGCCTCAGGGGAGGGTTTTAACAGAATATTCTTCAGTTTTTCAGGTGTTCTCTTTCAAGGTCATGGTCTCCTCTTATTGGTCAGTACCAGGGCAGGGGGTTGTTAGTTGTAGCAGCTGGTCCTGGAATTGTCCACCTGGTTTTGAGGCTTTTCTGGGTGTGGAGCTGAAATATAAATGAAGCCTAGATGTTATCTCTAGGGAGGTGACCTTCTTTCAGTACCTGGCTGTAAATTGCTCTGCCAGTTTGTTCAGCTATCTGTCTCAGTTTCCCTATTTCACTTGCCAGGGAATTTTCTTAGTTTCTTAATATCCTGTCTCAGGACCAGGGATTGAGCCCAGGCCTCTCTAATTCCAGAGCCTTTTCTCTATCATGTCATCTTGATTACAGAAGGAAAAAAAAAAAAAAAAAGTGTCACCTTCTCTAAATGAAGAACTTGTGTCCAGGTAAAATAAATGCAAGGAATAATACTATCAAAAATGCTGAAATAATTTGTATCTACTTCATTTCATTTGCCTTTTGATGATGTTTTTACCTGTCTCAAGAAATGCTATAGATTTAGCTTGTGTGCTGTTAATTTGTATGTTCTCTGTATTAACTTCCTATGGGCATTTGGCTGTCTGCAGATGTCAGGCCCCCAGGCTGTAAAACTCACTAAGCAGATTGCTTTGAAATATTCTCTCTCCAAAAGTCCCTTGTTTAACTTCTGTAAATCTGCTTTGAGTTGTTTCCTGACATGACTTATGTGGCTTATGTGTTTTTACACACCAATTTTGTTCAGTGAGTGAGCAAAAATAGTTTTCTAGAGTCCCCAAACTCAATTCTTTCCCCGCTCTGCACATGTTTTATCTTCGGCTGGTTTGCAGACATGAATAACCAACAGTGTTGACAATCTGCGTGTTCCCACTTGAGTGCTACCATATTGGCAGCATAACAGAGAGAGATTGTGTTTTTCATGCTAAATGAGAGAACTGTTGAGTTGTAATAGATATTTTATGCTCTGCAAACCTCTCAAAAGTTCTGCATATTATTCAAATATATGCATCCACACAATTCTTTGTCTTTTTTTCATCCTGTCTCTTACTCATTGTCATTACCTCTATTTTGCATTTTACTTTGTTGGATGAAAGATAGAAGCTGTGAGGACAGAAAAGTTTATTTTCTGTATACTCTGTTTTGCTTTACAGTATCTCTCCAACATAAAGCATTTCACGATCCATAGCTCTTTTCTCTAAGTTTCCCATAACAATTTTGCTCTGAGCCTTACTCAATTGAGACATCTGCCCTCTGTTAATATAGAGAGGGTATAACCAGTCAATAATTTAGATTTGAGTTTCTTATTGGTAAAGCCTATGTCTTCTTTGATTTGTCTTGGCAGAATCAAGTGCACCTATTCATGCCATGAGCATTTAATGAGCACCTACTGTATATGGCACTCTTTGCATCATAAGCACAAATAAATATGATGATCTCTATTTTCAAGGAACAAACTGTCTGGTGAGAGAGATGGTCAAAGTAGGTAAGTACAATGGATTGGAGTATCACAAAGCAGGAAGCTCTTGAGTATTTCTTTGGTTTAGGTGAGGATGAGGAAAGTTTTTTTTTTTTAATATATAAAGCACACATCATAGTTGAACTTGATGGAGTTAGCAAAGCATGTGAAGAAAGAGAGCATTGCAGGTGAAGAAGCAGCATATGTAAAAATGTGGAGTCTTGCAATTACTCACATATGCAGAGAAATACCAGCAGTCTGGTGTTAGTAAAGAATTAAAAAAGGTCAGTTGAAGAATTCCAGAAGATAAGATGGAAAGTCACATAGAGTCCAGTTTTGAGTCTTCATACATCATTCTAAGAAGTTTAAACTTTTATATAGCCAAGAGTTCATCTAGCTAAGATGTCATCATGGTATGTATATGTACATTTTATAAACAACAATTTAGAAAATGATATGAATATTTTACTCTTTTTCATACACAAACCATGATCATATATGTGTACACAGTCAAATATCAAATCGGACAATATAAATCAGTACTACTATGTAAAGACATACACTATTGCAGAAATGGGACTGTAATTTAATCTGTTGTCAGGATATTTAACTATTGTTAAATATATCTTAACTGGAAAACTATCCCATTCACCCTCATACACGTTCTTAGTTATCTTAGCAGTCATAAAGATATTTTCTTCTTTTCCACTAACAGTGTGCAATTGATCTTGTCGCATATTTATGACTTCAATTTCTAAATTTAATAAATTGAGATTTTCCCTTTGGCTTCTTGAAACTATGTTTTGGAATACTAACCTTTATTTGCTGCAGTCTTGTGACAAAACGAAATCAGAGGCTGAATGATACCTGACACGATCTCTCCTTATACCACGCAAAGGACAAATGATGTAAAGATGGCAAATCCTGATTGGGATCTGAACACAGGCACTCTGTGTTGGACAGGAGGTCACAGTGGGGAGTGGGGTCATCAGATGGCCACAGGAGGTGCGGTGGGTCATAAGAACCTGTCTCTTAGCACCAAATTTCACATTTATATTTCACCCTTCCCTTTGGTTTATAATATATGACATTAAAAATAACATGAATTTAAATTAAAATAGTTAATTGAACCTTTTTTTTAGTTGCTTGTATTTAACTACATTATTATTTTGCTTGTAACAATTTTGGTAAAACATAAACATCAATAGTTTATGCTTCATTTTAATACATAGTTAAGTAACACTATAATTAAATCATTTAAATCTAAGTGGGATATCTATAATTATTATTTTTTAATTGTCCATTCAATACTCAAGTTTGAAAAAGTGTAACAGACAACAGGAAACAACCATATTTTGGTATAGTGAAAGCTGGCATTTATCATGTCCAAGAGTCCTAGGTTCATATTTGTTGCTCTCTAAATTCATATGTGACCATGAGTTATTAATCTGTTTCCATATATTGAAAATGGAGATGATAATATCTTCCTTTCAAATATCAGTGCAATTATATGTGTAAAGTGTCCAGCTTACCACCTGTACCTAGTAATGTTAAATTATCCTTTTATAAATCTGAACTCTAATTTTCTCATTGATAAATGGAAGCATTTAAACACAATCCACAAAACTGTATGTGATGAGATATGTAATGTTCCTTGTAAGACAAATGAACAAAAAATTTTCCAACTCTTTCTTTTATAGAAATAAAAAGAAAATGATGTTTTCCATTATGAAACATAAATCATTTGAGTGACTTCTCAGTAATTTTGCAAGAAAAATAGGCACATATTTCCTAAAGAATAGGTATATAAATAAAAACCCTTTTCTATGAGGGTTTAAATGGATGAGACTTGAAAAGGTTCTCAATCCACACACATGTTGGGAAGCAGAGCTTTGGAAAGGGGGTGAAACAAATTCCCTAAAACAACCTATTGAAAGGAAAGGATCTAGATACTAAAACCTTCTTTAGAAGTGTCAAATTCAGAGAAACTAGACAAAGTGGATTAGAATAACCCTTGACCAACACAGTCAGGAATGGTAAAATTACCATGAGCAAAAATATATAGATATATATTATGTTGGCATTATTAGTTACTATTTATTGAAAAATTCCATGTTCTAGATATTGTTCTGAAGTCTTTAAACTATGTATTAACTTTAAACTTCATAAAGTCTTCTGGTATGTGTTCTGTTTATATCCATTTCATAGATGAGAATACTGAGGCACACAGAAAGTTAGGTAACTCTTACAGCTCATAGCTGGCATAGTCAATATTTGAACCCAGGTAAATTGAGTCCAGAGACTATCTTGTTAACCACTGTGTAGATCTGTCTCTGGTGCATCATAACAGAGAGTGAGTTTTTGTACTGAACAGACAAGGAGATAAAGTGATCCTTGACCTTCAAAGAGGTAAATTATAGATAATACTCATACATCAGAAAAGACGTGGATTCTGGAAAACACATTATTTTCAAGAGTGCTTTCCTTGTGTTAAAGCCAGTCCCTCAGTCCATGAATCAGACCCTGAGCTTGCTTTTAAATTGATGAAGTAGGAGTGAGCAGTAGTAGCCTCTGGACCTCCTGGACACTAATGGGTACACAGAGATTCTTAAGCACATTGGATGGGAGCAGCGTAGTTGAAGAAGCTAGTGTGAGCCTTTGGCAATCAAAGCATGTGAAGACTCAAGCATGGGCATTTGATTAACTACTGGAATGAGGCTATTAGTTCCACCACAAAAAAATGTTAAGTTCCATACTCAATTTACACATATAGCATCATTTTACAAACAGCATATTACATAAATGTTAGTATTCACTTCCACTTGCCCATATGCCTGGACATATATATATGTAATAAAAACTGAAATGAATACATTATGAGTAAAATGTGAGGTAGTAAATAGGAGGAAGTATATAATTGATGCATATAATCAATCCTCATATTAGAGAGAGTGAGTTCCAATATGCTTTTGGTATACATGTTTTTTCCATCCTTACTCACCTCTTAGAATGTTCCTTGATGTATTTGGTCACTGTGTCACCTGACCTGAGGTGGTGTTTTCTGAATTGTGTGTCTTGGGACTCCTGCTGAATTCACAAATTATGCTGCATACACTGCTGAAGTCCATCTTCTCTGCTATGTTGTCTAGTCCTCAGGTCCTTGGCCCCTGAAGCCGCCTTTTTCCACCCAGAGGCCTCTGACGCTCTAAGCCAAGATCAACGCTCAGAGTCCAAGAACTCTTTGCTGCTTTCTAGATTCTGGGCTGGATTCTGGATTGCAGTTCTCTGGGAGTCTTCCTGTGGCTCATCTTCCTCCACACTCCCAAGTCATTTTAAGTGTACCTTTTGGTCACCAGCCCGAGGTTAGTTCCTGCACCATGCTGAAAACAAGGCTCTCCTTGGGTGCTTGGACTCTCTCTAAGATAGACTGAGAAACAGTAGAAAGACCTTCACTAATATTCCTGTTGTTTCTAACCCATTTCTGGAGGTTTAATCTTCAAGGTTTGGAAACTAGACCAGTTATATCTAATTCCTTGCCAGCTAACTCCCTAACTTAGATGCCTCCTCTACTTATGCTTGACCTAAGGCACATCTTTATTTTTCGTCTATCCTACCCTCAAATCCCTGTCGTAATATCATAGAGATTACAGGGCTAAATCTGAATTACAGAGAAGGGAATATATGTTGGAAAATGCTTCAAAAAATTAGGCATATTATACACATATACTTAGATATCATTAAACCCTGCCAAAAACTATTCATTGTAAGCTTGTTTCTATGTTTTGTCAAAGCAAAAAGAAAAGAAAAAGAAAAATCATTCACCCAAATGGTTTGCTAACAGTGTATTAAATACTAAATTGATCTTAAATCTCTCATTTCTGTAGCCCAATCCACATAAATCTCCATTTTCTACCTGATAGCTCTCATTAGTCTTACTGGTGTCATGGTATGTGATGTGATAGGACATTCTGAAATTTCCGTTCTGTACAAGATAATCCTTAATACTTGGACTAGTTCAGCATTTTGACAGTTCATAACAGTGATAAAATATGAAGGTATATAATGACAATTTCTAATCTTTAATCTGCTAGTATTATTGTGAAAGCTAAAGTGAATGGAAATAACATGAACTCTTTATTCTGGATTAAAATCCTGGGTCCATTCTTAGAACTGAATGTACTAGAGGGCATTGCTTGATCTCTCAGAGTCTCAATTTCTTCATCTGTGTAACAGGGTTAATAACATCCACTTTTCAAGATTGGTATGAGGAGGGAATATATGCATATATGTGCATACGTATGTGTTTTTACCTACATTATAGTAAATAATGTCTACACTGATATAGTGTCTATAAATATAAGGTCTATACTGATATATACACATATAAAGTACATGCTCAACTAATGGGAGCTTACATGAAGGACTTTTTTTATGATCCTGAAGTCATTGGTCACAAAAAGCATAGTTTTCTATTGTTATTTTGTAAGTTAGATGGTTCTATTTGGTACCAACAGTCAAAGCAAAGGACTGTCAAAGGGAAAATTGTAATGCATCACATGTCTCATGGTCCTGCTAGATGCCATGTAGCTCTCTTCTTTTCCTTTGAGTCAGATTGAGAGAGTGAGTAAAGTTCATAGATGAATTTCTGAAATAATCAATTTTTATCTTCTTAGTTGGAGGAGAAATCATTTTGTATAATCAAATAACAAGACTTTGCTAGTAGTCAGAATCAGTCTTAGCCTTGGTTATGCTCTTAAACCCCTGTCACATACTTACAGACGGGACAAAGCCATAGGGTACCTGTTTGCAGTCCTTTCAAATTCTAATAAGGTTCTCACACGCATATTTCAAAATACTGGCAGTCCCTCCCCACTGCTTCAGCAAAGGCTCAGAAGCAAGTTTCCTTTTTCATCTTCAAAAAACTTCAAAGTTGAGTTTTGAAATAGGAGTTTCTTTTCCCATTGAATTCAAAGAGCTTCGTGGCCTCTGTAAGGGAAGGAGCTCCTGGCTTTCTGGAATGCATTTAAAACTTCCCTGATGTCTTAGTGCCTCCCTGATAGGCCTTGCTGACCTCCAAAAGTATTCAATTTTCTTTACCTTTGTTTTTTGCCTGGCTTTTTCAGAAGCTGAGAGAGGTCCTTGGAGCCTAAGAGAGGCTGGTTTGTCTGAAATGATAAAATGCCTAAAAATGCTGCCTTTTATTCTCTACCCATGGATTACTGAGAGGTTTTTAAATTAAATTTTAAAAAAAAAGAAGGGAGAGGAGGGGAAAAATAGGAGAGAGGAAGAAAGAAAAGAAATGGAAGGAAGGAAGGAGGGAAGGAAGGAAGGAAGGGAAAAAAGGGAATAAGAAAGAAAGAAAAACATTCCACCTGCATACCCTTTTTGTTTCCCCTGGGCTGACAGCAATCAAATATTTTTGACTAGGGAACCTAGCTTTCTGTTTTTCTTTCTTTTCATTTGAATCTTCCGGGGACAAGAGTTTGCCTGTGGGGGTGGGGAGAGCTGTCAGATGTTCTTACCATACCCCTCTGCCACCTTAATTTAAGCAGATGCTGGGCCTGGAGGGCTTTTGCCCTAATCCCTGGGCTCAGCCAGTCACAGTATCTGCCTCAAGGTAAGTACTCTGCCACTTGCATAGCTTTATACCACCAGATGTTTGAAGCTCTGGAGATGTGATTCATTTTGGTATTGTCATTGAAGGTGATGTAGAAAGGAGGTTAGAGATTTCTTCTTGGGGATTTTTCACATTGGTACAGAATATTTTTCTCTCCATAATTGCTGAAAGCTTTGGACCAGGTTAACAAAATCCAGGCTGCCCATTCCCCATTTCCATGTGTCTTGTTTCTATGTGCTCATATGGGGCTATTATCTCTCCTCAGATAGTGTGTTCTTTGCTGTTCTGTGAGCACATGTTCTCATTCTCCAAATGGATCCTCAGCACTTTCAAGGCAATGTCGTCTTTAATACCCTAGGTATTTCTCACATTTCCCTTTGCAGTGATTTATGATAAGTGCTTGATCATGATAAATGATGTAATTTTTTGCTTAAGTCAAGATGGATAGGAAATTTGTCATGAAATTCTGCTTCAAGAAGAAATCTGTTAAAAACAATGAGTCTCTTTTTTTAGGGAGGATGAAATACTTTTTTCAATGTTTGGTTTTGCTTAGGACATACCCTTTGGTATGGGAAAATACAAGAGGTGATTGAAAACTATTTCAAATAAAACATAGTGCATAATATAGAGATGAATTTCTCCATCTTTCTCCCTTATTTTTATGAAAATAACTAAAATCTTACACTGCCTAGTATGAGAACTTCTGGGATTAAACAGTACAATAAGACTGTTGTCAGTCTGCTATTTCAATTCTTTAGCTTTTCTCTATTCAAATTTGGGTTATTGAAAAAATAGACCAATGCCTACTTATTTTAAGTGTAGTATTTTAGAACTGAAAGAGCTTTTAAAATTCTTACAGTTAGCCCTAGCTGTTGTGGCTTGGTTGATTGGAGCATCATCCTGTACATCCATAGGTTGCAAGTTTGACTCCTGGTGAGGGGCACACGTCTAGTTTGCAGGTTCAACTAGCAACTAATCTCTCTCAATCTCTCTCTCTCTCCCTCTCTCTCTCTCAGCAGTGAAAAATGTCTTCAGAACAAAAACAAAAAAATCTTATAGTTAAATTCCACCATTTCCAAAATCACACATTTTATTGAGGGCAAATCAGAAAGATAGAAAGAGAAACAGAATAGAGAGAAGAGAGAAACAATTATATAAACAGAATTAGCCTGGATAATCATTCTCACAAAGCAGTCTTCTTTGACCAACAGCCATGTCTTTGCCCTCAGAAAGTTGATGTTTGTATTTCTTTCTACACTCACTGTGTTTGATGGATAGGTGTTCATTTTAGTAGATTTAAGCCAGGTTTTGAAGAAGGATGCAATTCCTTGACAAATAATCAGAATATTTTTTTCTGTATAAAACATGACCTAAGTTTTATAAGAACTGAAAATACCCTATTCCACCTGAAATAAATGCTCCACCCAAACTCATGAACTCAAAGCTGTATCTACAGCTAAACTTTCACTGTCTTCTGACCTCTATGAGTGTATATGGTAGTGCCCTTATCCACAGAAAACAGTTTCTAAGACCCCCCAGTGGTTGCCTAAACAGCAGGTGGTACCGAGCCCTATGTATACTGTTTTCTTCCTATACATACATGCTTGATGAAGTTTAATTTAAAAATTAGGAACAAAAAGAAATTAAAAATAAATAATAATAAAATAGAACAATTACAATAATATACTGTAATAAAAGTTATGTGATAGTGATATCCTTCTCATAATATCTTATTGTACTGTACTTACCCTTGTCGTGGTCATATGAGAATATAAAATGCCAACACAATGAGATGAAGTGAGGTGAATGACATAGGCATTGTGATGTAAAATCAGGCTATTATAAGGGTTGACCACAAGCACCAAAATACAACGATAGTCAGTCCGATTACCAAAACATCTACTATATGACTAGTGTGAGGGTAGTGTATATAGCCTGGATAGGCTGGACAAAAGGATAATTCACTTCCAATGTGAGATGGAACAAGATGGCGTGAAATTTTATCACTATGCAGAATGACATACAACTTAAAACTCACAAATTGTATATATTTTTAATTTTCCATTTAATATTTTCAGGCCCCAGTTGACCAGGGGTAACTCAAAGTGCAGAAAGTGAAACTGCAGATAGGAGGAGATTACTGTATACAGTTGCATTGTGTCCTGCTCCTGGAAAACATTTAATTTCTTTTACTTAAACTCATACTGTTTGTTGTAGAGATACGTATAAAGCACTGTGATTAAAGTTTTGAATAAATTAATTTCCCCTCAGTAAGTTGCAGCTGTGATGAGGAATACAACTCAGCAGCAGTCCAGGGAATGACTGAAAGCTTACAGACAACTGATGGGCCTTCGGAAGCACAGACTTCTCTCTTGAGTCTGTATCCTCTAAGAAAAAGTCTACTTTGCACACTTTTGGCTGATTTCTCTTTTCCTGATATCCAATAACCTATATTTCAGGCACCTATCACCTGAGAGTTTCAGCACCTCTACTGGCCAACCCCTGAAGCTAGTAGGCACTCTGAGTGCACTGGAAGGAGATGCCCCAGATCACAAGATGACTCTATCTACAACACCCTTCTCTTATCCTCCAGATAAAGCATGGCGACCACAATGAGAAAGACTCAGGAGAGGAGGTAGGCAATGTGAACAACTTTCCCAGAAGCATACTTCATATTACTGTATTCCCAAGAATTACCACCCAGGTGGCAGCATCTCTGACCCAGAAATAAAACCTTCGAGAAACAAAAGGACTAAAATATTTCTTTATAGAAAAGGACCAAAAGAGACATAAGACCAAATTTTCCAAAGTGATCCATTTCAGGTATTCAAATTTAAAAACTTCAGAATTAGCATCTGAGTCCAAAGATACTGTTTAGATTATTTCTGAACAAAGAGACAATACACTTCATTGTGAATGAAATGAATTATTATGGTTCTAAAAGAAGCTGTACCTGAAATTCACTTCAGGAAACTGAAGTTGTATTTTGAGTGTTCTAATTTTGAGTAAATATGTTCCATACATGAGGAGAAGGATGTTTTGAGACAATTCACCAGATATATATCACAGCCTAGTTACAAATGCCCTTAGGAGAGACAGATTTGAAATCTTTATCCATCTTCATTTTGCTGATAACTTTCAATTGGGTTATTGGCCATTTATTGAGTTTTAAGAGTTCTTTAAATATTCTGGATACTAGAACATTATGATTATGATTAACAAACATTTTCTTCTATTCTCTGCATTATCTTCTTCTCACATTTTTAATAATGTTCTTTGAAGCACAAAGTTTAATTTTAATAAAGTTCAATTTATCTTTTTCTGTTGTTACTTGTGCTTTAGGTATTGTATCAAAGAAATCACTGACTGATTAATCCAATGTCTCATAAGTATATATTGTTTTTTGTATAAATTTTATAGTTTAACCTCTTACATTTAATCATTTGATCCATTTTGAGTTAACTTTTGTATATTGTGTGAAGTAGGGCATTCAATTTTAATCTCTTCTATCAGGATATCTACTTGCCCTAGCACCACTTGTTGAAAAGACTATATTTTCTCCATTAAGTTATCTTGGCACTTTTGTTAAAAGTCAGTTAACCATAATGTATGGATTTTTTTCTGGACTAATTTCTATAGTATTGATTTAAATATCTCTTCTTATGCCATTATCATGCAGTCTTGATTATTGTGATTTTTTATTGTTTTGAACTCAAGAAGCATGAGTCATGCAGTTTGATTCTTCTTCTTCAAGATTGTTTCACCTATTCTGGATTCCCTGCTTTCCACATGAGTTTTAGAATCAGCTGGTCAATTTCTAAATAAAGCTAGTTGATGTTTTAATAGTAATTGCAAAGGAGATTGCGTTGAAGCTGAACCTCAATTTTCAGAGTGCTGCAGTTCTAACAACATTGTCTTCCAATCCATGAATATATATGATGTCTTTCCATTTATTCAGGGTTTTTTTTGTTTTGTTTTGTTTTAATGGTGTTTTATAGTTTTTAGTATATGTCATATACTTCTTTTGTTAAATCGATTTTTAACTATTTTATTTCTTTTTATACTACTATAAATGAGAATATTTTTGTAATTTAATATTTGGAGAGTTAATTGAGAGAGTATAGAAATATATTTGATTTTTCTATCTGATTGTGTATCATGTCATCATAATGAACTCACAATAACTTTAATTGTATGTGTGTATATTCCTTAGAATTTTCTACATACAGTATCACATCATATTCGAATGAAAATAGTTTTATTTATTCTTTTTCAGTTTGGATGCCATTAATTTACTTTCCTTGACTAATTGCCTCAGCTAGAACTTCGAGTTAAATGTTAAATAAAATTTATGAGAGCAGACACCCTTGTCTTGTTCCTGAACTTATGGAGAAGGCTTTGAGTATTAAGTATGATGTTTGCTGTAGGTTTTTCATAGATTCCCCTTATAAGGTTGAGGAAGTTCCCTGCTATTTCTAATTAGTGAAATATTTTTAATTATGACATGTTTGATTTTATTAAATATTTTATCTGCATCTATTGAACTAATCATCTACTTTTTATTTCATAATATATTACTAAGGTATAATTTATTGATAGATTTTTATGTTTTGAAGCAATTTTGCACACATGAACATGGGGTATATTTGTTCTTAAATTTTATTTATTCTCCCTAGCAAATTTTTCATTTCAGATATTTCAAATTCAGAATTTTTGTTTTATTACTTATGTTTTCTATCACATTGATACTATCATTCAGTAAGATATTATTCTCTTCTTTATGTTACTTACTTGTAGACATAAATTTCTTAGTTCTTTGAACATATTTAAAATAGTTGATTGAACCCTGGCTGGTGTGGCTCAGTGAATTAAGTGCTGGCCTGCAAACAAAAGGGTCACCAGTTTGATTCCCAAGCAGGGCATATGCCTGGGTTGCAGACGAGGTCCCGAGTGGGGTGCGCTCGAGAGGCAAACACACTCTGATGTTTCTCACCCTCTCCTTCTCCTTCCCTTCCCCTAGCTCTAAAAATAAATAAATAAAATCTTAAAAAATAAAAATGCTAAATTATTTTTTAAAATAATAAAATAAAATAGCTAATTGAAGGTCTTTGGTAAGTCTAACATCTGAGATTCTTCAGACCTAGTTTCTATTGGTTATTAATTTTTCTTGTATATAAACCATACTTTCTTGTGTCTTGTCCTGTATAATACTTTTCATTGAAAAATACACATTTAAGTAACAAAGTGGAAACTCCGGAAATCATATTCTTCCTTCTTTCTAGCATCTGTTGCTGTTGCTATTTGTTGTTGTTGTTGTTTAGTAGTGACTCTAGTGAACTAATTGTACAATATAAAGTCTTTTTATTCTTTGTTGTGTGTGGCCACTTACGTTTCTACTCAGTTTTATTAGCCAGCTAATGATTTGACAGAGATTTTCTTTATTTCCTAGAATCAATAAAATTTTCTAAACCTTTCAAAGACTTTTTTTTTTTTGAGACACATTTTCAACACTCAAACCAGCAGTTTACAACTCCGCTTAGCCTTAACTTTCTGCTTGCATAGCACCTCATTGACAGCCAGAGTCGAGATTTTAGGTCATTCTCAGGTCTTTCTTGATAATGTGCACAGCCCTGAGTATGAACAGAGCTTCACACATGCTTTTGCTCTTCTAGATGTTGGGGACTATCTTGGAGTTTTTTAAGTCTTCATTAATACCTCACTGTTCTGCTTTTCCTTTTAAGCTTTCTTGGTTAGCTTATGGTTCACTATAACTATTATCTATTGCCTCAGACTATTGCACAGTTAAACAATTACTGTGAAGGTTTTTTGAAAATCACTCCCAGAGAAAGACTTTCACACTTAGTGAGCTCAAACACAGGTCAAATAAAAAGAGCTTTGCAAGTAGCACCTTCCAGAAAAACACCAGAGGGCTCTAATAATTGAAGTTCTCTGGTAATGAGGCTTTGAAAGAACTGGAACCCTGCTCTTCTCTACCCTACGGAGTGGCTTTCAGGCTCCTGGTTTTTACTATATCTAATTCTGTATTGCGGAGTTTTCACTATATCATGGGATTTTGCAGTATATAGGTATTTATATAATATTTATGATTTTAATTATTTTTGCCTAAAAAATTTAAAACAATATAAAAATATAAAAATGTTAATTCAAACAAAATAAAAGTCTATTAAATCAAAATAAAATACAGTATGTATCTCATCAGCAGATGAAACTGTACTGTACACAATGGAAATGCAGTACACCACTACTGCTTGTGCAAGTTTGCCAACGTGAGATTTTACACAGCATGCTATTGGCTGATGGAATGGAAGGTGACAAACCACAGCACTGTGTTCTGTATCCTGGATGCTGATTGGCTCAGTGATCACAGCATCTGTCTATTTGCTCTCCTGCACTGTGCCCACACGTTCAGCATCTCTCCTTGTCCACTTCACATCAATGTCTGATCATTACGCATACTGTTGTTCTGCGATGTTGTGTTTTTGTGAAATTTTTGTCAAAGTTTAAATTTATTTCAAGCCTACGATGCCACCCAAACATCACTATGGTGACGATGACGCAGAAGCAGGACTGTCGAGTGCTTCTCCCACCAGACCAACCCCATTCAGTGCCAGCAAGGGCTGGTTTGACAAATTTCAGAGACGCTTTAGACTCAAGAGCATTTCTCTGCATGGAGAAGCTGCCTCTGCAGATGTCCACTCACAACTGTTGATGGACGAAGACCTGACAGAGATGATAAAGTCAGCAAGTGAAGAAGAGGATGAGGAACAAGATGAACTACGGGTTGGAAAAGAGGAGGAGGTTGGCCTAACACTCAATTGTCTTGCAACCATGGTCAGAATGGCCAAAGAACTTCAGTGAGTGGCTGAAGAATGGGACCCCCAGATGCTTTGTTCATTGCACTTCATAAATATAATCGAGAGTGGCATGTCAGTTTATAAAAACCTCATTCAGAAGAAAAAGCAGTGCCAGCAACTCCCCATAACTATGTTCATCACTCGGACGAAGAGATAAATTACCCCTACACCTTTACCGGAAATAGAAGTTACGGCCCAGGGTGAAGATACTGCACCACCTGACGAAGCGCCTGAGGAAGTGGTGCCTTCAGAAGAGCTGTAATGCTCTTCTTGGCTGTGCAGTACATTCATCTCATCATCATCATCTTCATTGCCATCAGTACTGCATACCTACATAATTCATCATTTTGATCATTCAAGTTGTAGTATACTTCACTGTGAGTACCCATATAGAATTGTATATGTTGTTAAAATTATGTAGGTTTAAGAGTGTAGAAAGTGTTTAAGAGCATATGAAGTGTTTATAAGAGTGTGCGAAAGGTTAATAAGGGAGTGGGAAAGGTTTATAGGAGTGTGGGAAGGGTTTACAAAGCCTTAAAATATATATAAATAATAAAATAAACATAATGCCACTACTTCGCAGATTTTCACCTATTGCGGGGATCTGTGGAATGTAACTCCCTCAATAGGTGAGAGATCACTGTATTGTGAGCTGTTGTTTTTCAGGGTTACCATGGAGATGAAAGGTGGGTATAGGAGAGACAAGGAAAGTTTAAAAATATAGAGAATACTTTCTAAACATTATTCAGCAATTTTCTTGAATAAATACTCCCCTTTATTACTTTCTCCTGAAATATTCTCTTAAAGCCTCTGGTTAATTTTCAGAGTTTTGAAAACTTGACTTTGACAATTTTTGCCAGTTTTCTCATTGCTTTTATGAGAGAGTTTTCAGAAGATTTTACTCTATTTTGTTGTTGACTGCCCCAAGTCAAGGTTTGATTCTTAGTAGGTTCTGCTCTTAGTATGAGACTGTATGTAAGAAATGTCTAATGTCAAGTTCAGAAATTGGACTTTATCCATTCCACAAATAGTGATTGAGGACCTATTTTATTTGAGTCTCTCTGCTAGGTATTGGTAATATACTGAAAATGAAATATTTCCCTTGACCTAGAAGAGCTCACAATTTTAGGTAGAGAGAGGCAGGCATATAGACAATTCAATTCCAATATGATCATTAACAAAAACAGCAGAAGGAACACTCATAACATGAAAAGGGAGAATCTTGTGGGCTAGGATACTATAACAATGTTATAAAAGTGGGGTGTGTGTGTGTATAACTGTGAGGGGTAAAGAGTGTTCTGGAAAGGAAATTACAATTACCCAACTCTACCAAAAGGAAATATATAAAATTTTACAATAAGCAGTATATCTTGGGGTAAACTCTCTGGGTTCAAATCCTGGCTTTGCTTCTTTTAAGTCATTGAATTTGAGTCAATCACATAATCTCTTTGAGTCTCAGTCTCCTTTTTGGATAGAGTTCCTATACATATCTACTTCATAGAGCTTCTCTGAGGATTAAATAAACTAATATGTGTTATATAACAATGCCTGCTAATAGTGATTTTTATAAAATGTTAACCATTACTCCATTACTACTATTTACATATAAAATAAAGAAGTATAGAGAACATGGAAAAGAGATCAATGCACATTTCATAATGTAAGCTATAGTAAATAAAGTAAAGCTTAAAATCTTGTCAGTTGGTGAGGATGCCCTGAAGAAACAATAATTCTCAGTGTTGGAGGTGAGGTAGATACTTGCAGGGTGCATTCAAATCTTGATCAAAAGCAAAAGTTGTCCTTCAGTGTAAGAAAATGAAAAATAATGTTCCATAAATTGTACCATTTAAATAAGCTCTACCAGTCTCTCTAACCATTGAACAGTCTGTAGAATTATGGCACCTTTTCTTAACCAAGTCATCCATATCATGTCAAGAACCAAATTTTTGTACTTTTCATTGTACACATAAACTACCAGTAGGTTGACTAAAGGGTCTAAGTCAGCCAAGAAGTTCCAAGCTTCTCACTGCTGATGAACATCAACTCTACACCATTTCTCAAATTTATTTTTGGACAAAAATTTTTTCAGTCATACAAGGAAAGGTAGATCTTTTAGCCATTGTGGTTCTCAGTTGTTGGCTTGGAAAATAACTTATCCTCAACTCTAGGACTGTGAACACAGGAGTGTTTGACTAGAAAATATCCTGAAATTTCTCTCCCATTTTTTTCTCCCAGACAGTTTTGAAGTAACAAGAATGCAGGAGAGAGATAAATTCCTTCATATAAACAAGTGGCAGTACTGAAAAATTAAATTTGATTTTTAACTTGGGAAAGTCTCAGGCTTTATTTTTCCAGTTATTTAACTATTTAATGGAGTGAAATAGAAAAGAACAGGCAATGCATTATTGGTCTTTTTTTTTAAATAGATAAATATATTTTAACTTTCTATGATGAAAGAATATAGGTCCAGAATATATGGGATCACTTAGGCCAGCTGTGAATGATGTATGAAATGAAAAATCCTCATGGCCATGGCCCTGCACTGTCATGCAAGGCCATTCACAGCTGTGTTAAGCTTAAACAAAGCAGGAAGATCAAGGATTTTTAGGTTAAAAAGGATAGTTTGGAGGTATGCATATCAACATGCATGTGCACACGTGAACACACAAAAAATGAAATCCTCTTTGTAGAGTATTATTTTTAAATTTTTATTCACAGAAGGAATTATGGGAGTATTTTTTCTTCCAGAAAATTTTCTTTCATATTTATCTTATACTGAGCACAAAAAACATATGGAAAAAATCATTGAAACTTCCAAAAACCTAAAATGTATTTTTTTTTAAGATTTTTATTTATTTATTTTAGAGAGAGGGGAAGGGAAGGAGACAGAGAGGGAGAGAAACAGCAATGTATGGTTGCCTCTCACATGGCCCTCACTGGGGACCCGGCCCGCAACCCAGGCATGTGCCCCGACTGGGAATCGAACCGGGACCCTCTGGTTCCCAGCCCGAGCTCAATCCACTGAGCTATACCAGCCGGGCCTAAAATGTATTTTTGATATTGAGTTACAACGAAAATAAAATTAAACAAATATTAAATAAAAAGATGCAACTGGATAATTGTTTATCTAAATTAGTTGACAAGAATGTAGTGTTAATGATGCCAAATATAAGGTTTAATTTCTGGCAAGGCTTTAAGAATTTACAGTTTTCTTATCATATGACTTACTTCACCTTATATATGCTGTTGGTTACAAAGCATGCTACTTAAGGATAGAAATAGGTCAACCAAAGCCTGACAGTCCTGAGCACTACCTATCCCTAACTCTGAAGTTAACTTTCCCTCGCCCATCTTTTACTTCTAAAAGCTGATTCTCCCAGTAAATTCTCAGCCTAAGATGCAGATTCTGTTGTTACTCATCCAAAGTCTATGTGCCTGACACTTGGAAGGCCAAAACTCAGAGTCTTAGAGTTTGGAGTGAGGAAAGGTTTATTGATCAAGAAGTCGACAAATGAGAAGATAGGAGCCATCTTAGGAAAGTACAGAGTTCAGGCTTCTCTTACGCAAAGAAGGGAAAAATGAGCAGGGCTGTGTTTGTAAAAATCTCAGGTCCCAAGCAGAATTCCTCCAATGATTAGCATACCTAACACAGGAGGATTAGTTTGAAGGCCATGGGAACAATGCAGGCTTGAACAAAATGGAGTCAGAGAAACTGAGCATTTCACTCTCTTACAAGTCTACTTAGTCAATCCTCTCTGGGGCAAAATATTGTTATATCTGAAAAAGTGCTGTGCTGTTATATTGATACTTTAGTAACCATTTCCTTTGTATGTGATGCTCCACTGAACTGTATAATGTGAACAATGAATCCCATTCTTAGAGTATGCTCTATAATTATGTTAGTTCTCTTACTCTCAGTGGTTCCTGATTTAGCCATAAAACTAAATAAAAAATAATATTTCCCAGCAAATATTGTTTATACTACTCTACATCTCTCAGCCTCTATTACAGTTAGAAAGGGAACATGTAATTAGTTCTGGTCATTGAGCTGTGAGCATAAACATTTAAGAGCTGATACACCACTTCTATGCTCTTTCTTTCCTGTAGGGTAGTAACTATACATTCCAGATGGTGTACCTACAAGATGGTGAACTCCACACTAACTCTATGTGGGATAACCTCCACCACATTACACTTTTAATGTGAGTGTGAAATAAACTTCGTTAAGTTAAGCTATTGAGATTTGAAGGTTAATCTATTAACAGCCCACTTGCCTATTAGAATCTTCAAAACAATTTAAAAACACTTTGCAAACAAATATATACATAAATTTGGAGAGTTATTTTGCATGTGGAGAAAGCACATCCACCTGTCACTTATCTTCATATGTGAATCTTTTAATAAAAACAATAGCCCAGTGAAATACTGAGGGTGTCATGACTTTGTTAAATTAATATTTGCTAAACAGATCTCTAGGGGGTCATATATTTCAACAAAAGACCACAAGGACACTAGCTGTGTGTCTCAGTTGGTTGGAGCATAGTCCCATATACCAAAAAGTTGCAGGTTTGGTTCCCAGTCAGGGCACATAGCTGTGTCACAGGTTTGATCCCCAGTCAGAATACATATAGGAGGCAATGGATCAATACTTCTTTCTCACACCAATGTGTGTATCTCTCTAAAATCAGTAAAATATATCCTTTGGTGAGAACTTAAAAAAAGACCACAAGGGAACTGAAATAGAGATACTTATTACTCACAAGTCCTAGAGAAGGTGCATGACAAGCCTCAAGGGGCCACATGAAGATGTCAAGGCACAGTTCAGGCAAAGAGAGCCACAGGACCTTGGACACATGCTCTTCTTAGGGTCTGAGGATGTAGTGCTTTGGAGGTTCCCAGCCAAAGCTGGGTTGGTCAATTTGAACCAAAAAGAGTAAATTTTCTGCTAGGCTCTTATCTAAGGATAGCATAAGAGGAAGGCCCTGGGAGGTAGGAAGTACTTTTTATCACAAGGACTACTGGGGGTGTCATATAAGGAACCTATATTTACTTGTAATTCTGTAAGCTATTATCTAAGGCTTGTACTTGCAGGAGAGGCTAATGTCACTTAGCAAATAAAATCGATGCCAAGGCAGCAATATTATGAAGTAGTTTAGCTAAGCCCATGACAGAGGTGTAGTAGGCAGTTAGACAGCCTACTGTAGAATAAGGATGGTGGGCCAGATACAGGAGGTCACCAGGGTAGAAAGTTCCAAGAATCTAGCAAGGGATAATTGTAGGGTGGGACGTTGCCCCCAGGGTGACCTTTCCTCTTCTAGCATATTGCTGGCCTTTCAGTGTAGACTCCCTAAACTTTTATATTGATAGTTATATGTAAGACCCTCTTAGAGGAGGGACAAGAGCCCAGAGAAGAGCCTCACAGGACTCCCATATAAGCCTTTGCATTACCACTTCCTTAAGCATTAAGCCCCCAAGACAATGCGGTTCTGGCCTCCATCAAATAATCTTGGGATTAGAGCCTTAGATCTGTTGACCACAAAAACAGAGTTCTGAACAAACTAGAGATAATAACTAAGCCTCAGCTGTGTTTCAACTCCTGGCCCAGAAAAGCAGCAACACCAGTTGGGGCAATGCCGTGGCTGACATCAGGACCAGCTGCAATGACTAATGACTCTCTGTTCTGGTGATGACCAGTAAGTGGAAACCATGACTCTGAGGGGACACACCTAGCATTAAGATCCTCCTCTGGTTCATTCTCTCTCTTTCTCATCTCTCTCTCTATTTCTATCTCTATCTTTATACAGCTGCCTGTGCCTTCTCCCTTTAGGGCCCTTTGCTTTCTTTCTCCTAATCTTCCAGGGCCCTTCTTTTGCCTCTGTAACTTGTTTCCTGAGCCCATGCAGACCAGCTAGCTCTGTTGCTCCACAGCTCACTTTTTCTACCCCTGTGACTTTCTAAATAAACATTGCTTATATTTGAGTCTTGATTCCGAATCCTTTCTTAACCAGAATTCAAGTACTGAGGTTGCTGAACTGAGGTCAAATCACCAGTAATATTATGGTGCCATTTATCCACTAAAAGAGGGCACAATTTAGAGAAAGGCAAAGGATAGTAATGATCTTATATCTTCAACTCTCCTGTCCTTTGGTCTCTGGAATGATCTCAGTTCCCACCGTAAGAATGCCAAACAATCCCAGACCTTCTCTGCAAACTTAAAGCACAGCCAATATGTGGCCCCACCACTCCCAATACTCTTGGTTGCAATTGGGATTCAGACATATCACATTTGTAATTGGGATATCAATTTTTGGTTACAAGGGATTAAACAGTCAAAGGTCATTTTTAATGATACCCTTTTAATTCAACAGAAAACATAAGATCAAAACAAAAATAAATTTTGTTCTCATGATCAGAAATTGTGTTTTTCCAAATGTACATCAGCCTTTAATTTTTCTTGATTACAAGAACACTGTAAGCTGGAAAATGCTGGCTAAAAACTGAGACTGCTCAAAGCCTGAGAGACCCTGAAGCCCCAGCAGAACTAATCTCTCTCTGTCCTGTAAGTACTTGGGCATGTTATTTTACCATGTTAGTCAAATGTAATAAACCTGTCATTGTTTTAATCACAAGAAACTGGGATGAAACTTTATTTTAATCCTTAAAGAGAATAATTCAATCCAGATAGTCAAGGAAGTAGAGAATGGAACAAGTAATTTTTTCAACACAGGCCCACAACAAGAGGAAGCCCTATTTTGAAAAGGAGAGTATTCAACCGTTGTGTGGGCTACAAACTAAGACCTTCTGTTTTGTATTAGTTTTCTAACAAAATGCTCTGTTTCTTGATCATCCTATGGGGTTGTAAGAAGCTTTTCTTGCAGCAGTTCTTTGGTTGTGTATGTAACCACTTTAACAAGACATAACCCACGTAGCGTGCAATGGACCCGCTTAACATGTAAATTTCTAGTATAGTCATGAAGTTGTATGACCACTACCACAATCAATTTAAGAACATTTTCATTACCTAAAAAAAAAATCATGCACCTTAGCTATTACCCCAGATCAGCTCATCCCCCAATCCCTAAGTAACCACTAATTTATTTTCTGTCGCTGTAGATTTGCCATGCTGAGCATTTACATAAATGGAACCATATAACACATGGTCTTCATGACTGACTTTTGTCACTTAGCATATTTTCAAGCTTGATATACATTGTGGCATGTGTCGATGCTTCATTCCTTTACATTAATGAATAATATCCCATTGTATTCATTGCATGGATATACCAGCTGTTATTTAAGCATTTATCAATGGCTATTTTCATCTTTTTATTATTATGAATAGTGCTGCTATAAATGTTCATGAACTGTTTTTGTGTGGACTTATGCTTTCTTTTCTCTTCGATCTAGCCACAGGCAAGGGGACATGGAATTGCTGAATCAAATGGTGACTCTGTTTACCTCTGAGGAGCTCCCAAACAAAACAAGTGGGTGTACAATTTTTACATTCCCCATAGCAGACTATGTGGATTACAATTTTCTTACAAGCTTGTCCAAATTTGTTATTATATGAATTTTTGGTTCTAGCCTTCCTAGTGGGTTTGAAGTATTACCTCATTGTAATTTGATTTGCATGTCCCTTATACTTAATGTTATTGAGCATTTATTCATGTGCATATTGACCATTTTTATATCTTCTGTAGAGAAATATTTACTCAGATACTTAGCTTATTTCTAAATTGGGTTATTTGTCTTTTGATTGTTGCCTTGCAAGAATTATTTACATATTCTAGATATAGGTCTGTTATCACATATGTGGTTGCAAACATTTCTCTCATTCCATATGTTGACTTTTCACTTTCTTGATGTTCTTTGAAAATTTTATTTAATTTTGCTGGTTTATTTATTTTTATTTTTATTTTTGCTTGTACCATTGTTGTTACTTCTAAGAACTCATTACCAAACCCAAGATTTACCACATTTTATCTTCTAATAATTTATAGTTTTGCCTTTTACTTTTAGATCTTTGATCCATTTTAAATTATTTTTGCATATGATATAAAATCCCAAATTCTTTCTTTTACATTGAAATACAGCAAGTCCTTGAATAATGTCATTTTTGTTCAAAGTTGTTTCACTGTAACATTTCTAAGAAAGAAATTGGTTCCCTGCTAAGGGTACCATCCTTGAGGAGCTTGCATATTCTTCTCATGTCTGCATGGGTTTTCTCCAGGTTCTCTGGCTTACTCCCACATCCCAGAGATGCTCACGTGAGGGGAGTTAGCATGTCTACCTACATTGTCCCCACCTGAGTGAGTGTGAACGTGTGTGTGATACGCCCTGTGATGGAAGGATGTCCTGTCCAGGTTGGTGCCTGCCTTATGTCCCAAGCTGCGTAGAGAAGCTCCAGCCACCACAACCCTGAACTAAGCTGGTTGAAAAATAATTATCTTGCTTTTTATTAATCTCTCTTAAATGAATGTATAGTTCCCATTTATTTCAATATTTAATATCAGACGTATTGTAGTTCTTTTTATTTCTATTATTTTTCCACATTTTTTGGTTGCTGTTCAAGTTTTTTATTTAGAAGTTTGATGGTGTTTTTGTGTCCAGAAATATGCTATAAGAAATTAACTCTTATTTATAAATAACAACTAGTCTTATGGTAAAATTTGTTTTATGTTCTTTCACTTAAAAATCAGTTTCTAAGAACTTCTCAACAATGTAAAGTGAGGACTTAACTGTATCTAGTTGCCCTAAAACCAGCTGTTGAAAAGACTAATTGATCCCACACTGATGCTTTTGGCAACCTTATCTAAGATCAATTGGCCATAAATACATGGGTTTAATTCTAGACTCCTCAAATACTCTCATTATGGTCTATACACCCCTCCTTATATCAGTACACACTAACATATGCATCCCTTCTGTTCGTTATAATTGTCTAAGTATCTTTACCAGTATTTTTTTTATGTGAATTTAAATTGGTGTTTTGGATCACTTTGTTTTACCCTGAAAAACTAACATCCTTTAAAATTTCTTTATTTTTTTAGATTATTTATTTATTTATTTTTAGAGAGAGGGAGAAAAACATCATTGTGTGGTTGCCTCTCACACACCCCTTACTGGGGACCTGGCCCACAGCCCAGGCATGAGCCCACAGCCCAGGCATGAGACTGGGAATTGAACCGACAACCTTTTGGTTCACAATCTGGCAATCAATTCACTGAGCTACACCAGTAAGGGCTGTTCAAAATTTCTTTTAATGTGGGTTGTCTTTTTTTTTTTTTTCTTTATTTTTGGAAGGCAGATTGTCTGGGCATAAAATTCTTGGTTGACAGTTCCATAAGGACTTTGAATATGTTATCCCACTGTCTCTTCTTGCCTCCATTGCTTCTAATGAGAAATCACCTGCTAACTTCATTGGAGTTCTTTAATAATAAAAATTTGTTTTTCTATTGGTTTTCAACATTTTTACTATGATGTTTATTAAAGCATCTTTTTGGGTTTATACTATTTAAAGTTTTTTAAGCTTCTTGAATGTGTAAAAATGTGTAATTATATCTCTAAAAGTATAATTAAAATTTTAAAATAAGTTTGGGATATTTTCAGTCATTATTAACTTAAACTTTTTTTCTTACATATTTTTCTCTCTTGTCTCCTTCTGGCACTCCCATTACCTACATATGTAAGTACATTTTGTGGTATCCCACATTTCTCTGAGAAGCTATTCATTTTTCTTCATTCATTTTACTCTCTGATCTTTGGATTACAAAATCTGTATCTTTCAATCTCCAAGTGTACTAATTATTTCTTCTGAAAGTTCAATTCTACTGTTTAGCCCCTCTAGTGAGTTGTGTATGCCAGCTATTGTAATTTTACTTCCATAATTTCCATTTGATTCTGTTTAAAATATTTGTATCTATGCATGGCTGTTCCCTGTTTGATAAGACAGTATCATCAGATCTTCCTTTACTTCCTTAAGTATAGTTTTTTTTTTCCTGTTCTTTGAACATATTTATAATGGCTATTTGAAGTCTTTATCAGCAAATCAGATATCTAGCTACTCATGTGGGCAGTTTCTGTTGCCTGCTTTTCTTCCCAAGGTATGGGGTCAAAATTTCTTTTCTCTGCATGTCTCATTTTTACTGTTGTTTGATTGGAATGTAGACATTTTAAATACTGTAGCAACAATTGTTATTGCCCCCATATGTGTATGTGTGTGGGACAACCTTTTTTTACTTGCTTATTTATTTGTTTAGTGACCAAATGGGTATTTTTAGTGCAGACCAGGCCCTTTCTTGGAGCAACGTGAAGCATGATTTCTGTGGTAACAGTGGTTCTGGCAGGGCACTCTTTGACTCTCTTTTTCCATGACCACTAATTGCTGGTTGATTTGTCTATTGTATTTAACAATTTTCTGGGCATAGTCTTTTTCCAGACTGATCCAACTAAGTTTGAACTTCTTCACAAGAACAGTTTTTGAGGTCAGTGTTTGAGATCTGTTTTTACTTCAAGAGGACTCTTACTAGCTGTCTCTTTTCCTGATGCTTTCAGATAAGCTTGCTGGTTTTGGTTTAATCTCTTTAAGGTATCTACCAGTCTCCTCTTAATTGTTTTACACCACAACTTCCACTGTGTTTGATAATGCCTGAGGCTTTGACTTCTTGACAGGGCTTTCCTCTCCTGAGTCACTTATCAGGAACAGAGGGGAGGGACAGTGATTTGTTTCTCTCTGAGACTTCTGCTTTAGAAACTGGGTGCTCAATACAGTGGGAGATGCTTAAAGTCTGGTCTTCGGGGCATGCTTTAACAGACAAGGACTTTCTGCTTTCCAAACATGCTGAGATGGTGATCAAGCATAGAGCCTTCATCCTATCAGCGGTACCTGAGCAGAAAAGGGAGCCTCTACATTTTGGCTGTAATCTTTCAGAACTTAAGTCTCTGAAAGTGGTTGGTGAAGGAAGGGTGAGAAATGTTGACATCCTTCTCCTCTGGAGAAGATGGCCCAGACTCTTCTGGCTGTAGCTATCTGGAGTAGAATTTCCCTGATGCTGGGATAGGAAGAGGGAGGGAGAGAGTTGTGGTTCCGATGCAACCCACCTCCCGAGCTGCCCCCTTGCATTCCTACCTGAAACCCACACACTCCAGGACAGGCAGGTCCTCAAGCACTGTGGCAGGGACCACTGGGAATCCCCTGGGCTAGGTGGATGGAACCTACCTAGGAACTCAGGAACTCAGCTCCCAGCCTGGAACCCACCAGCCACCGTATTGCAAAAGCAGGCCATATGTGCATGCTCTGCCTTTTAAAGATCCCCTCTCATAATCTCAGAGCAGCGGAAGTGGAGGGAAGAGGTGACCCTCCCATTCTATCACTTTCCTGGTTTTTGGCACCAGCATTGCTGGCTTTTCTGTGTGTGTTATGCGAGCATCCTCTGGGTTGCCAGGGTGATGCATGCCTGTGCTGTCCTCAGCGCTTCTCCACCGCTCTCCATCCCTCTCCATTCCCCAGGGGAGTTCGCCCCACACTTAAAACTGTTTCTGTGGTCCTTAAATGAATGTTTGCTTGTTTTTTATATTTTTTACCAGTTTCACTGGGGAAAATGATCTTGGAACTCTTCACATTGCCATGGTAGTATTGGATCCCTTTGACCTTGTTCTTCAAGAGTCCCTTTTCTTTTTTTTTCATGGAAAGATCATCTAAATGCAACTCAAAGTTGACTGCATAAATTGTCAGAATTAGCTATTCATAAGAGATTCAAAGTAAACTTTGAAAACAGAATTGTTTTATAAATTTTAGCTAAAATCTAAATATAAATATTTTTTATTAGTTAAAATTGCTTTATTTTTTATTCTCTTCCTAGAAACACTACTGTTTCTCTATTAGCAATGTTTTTAAAACAAAATATAGTGGCTGTTTATATTAAAATTGCATTTGTATTAGGTTTAATTCATCCTAAATGAGATATGCTAACAAGCAAGAAGTAAGCCCTTTGTCATATAAAAAAATTTACTAAATATTCTAATTTTTCAAATGTACACAATGTGCTTGTTCAAAATGTACCTATAAGGTTTAATGTGAGGAATTGCTGTGTCAGATGAGAAAAAAAGTTATAGTTATTTAGTAGTAATTCTCTATATTAATTTTCAACATGTATATTTTCAATAAATCACATGTAAAATTTTTTATAATTTGTTCTTTATTTCTATGTTATTTCTAAGGGAAATAACATAGAGAAAGATTAATACTGTATGGTGGTATTTATAAGTGTAATCTACAAAGTCAAGCTCACAGAAGTAGAGTGAAGTGGTGTTACCAGGGACTAGGGTGGCTGGGAAAATGGGGGTATACTGGTCAAAGGGTACAAAATTTCAGCTACGATTAAATTCTGAGTATCAAATATGCGGCATGGTGACAATACTTAATAATGCTCTATTGTATAACTGAAAATAGTTAAGAGAGCAAATCTTAAACTTTCTCACCACCCACACAAAAATAACTATAGGAGGTGATGGATGTGTTAACTAACTTGATTTTGATAAGAATTCACAATTTATATGTATACCAAATCATCACATTATAAATTTTTTTAAAGATTTTATTTATTTATTTTAGAGAGAGGGGAAGGGGGGGAAACAGAGAGAGAGAGAAACAGAAATGTATGGTTGCCTCTCACATGGCCCTCACTGGGGACCTGGCCCGCAACCCAGGCATGTGCCCTGACGGGGAATCAAACCGGGATCCTCTGGTTCCCAGCCCGCGCTCAATCCACTGAGCTACACCAGCCAGGGCCATCACATTATAAATTTTAAATTTTATTTATTTATACACTTATTATTTTATTGATTGATTATACTTGAAATTGGGAGAGAATTTAAAAGGTATTATAAAATTATTTCTTATTCAGCTATTACTGTTGTAGTTTGAAGCCTTAGCACCTCTGATTCATGAATCTTATTCTCCGGTTTGAAATATTCTTTTCTTCTTGTTTAAATACCACTTATCAAGCCAAATCAATTATAATATCACCTTCTTTTATGAAACCTTTCCTATTTTCAGTTTCTTTTTAAGGCAGATTTTAATATTCCATTTTTCTTTTTTTTTTTTAAGATTTATTTATTTATTTTAGAGAGAGGGGAAGGGAGGGAGACAGAGAGAGAGAGAAACAGCAATGTATGGTTGCCTCTCACATGGCCCTCACTGGGGACCTGGCCTGCAACCCAGGCTTGTGCCCTGACAAGGAATCTAACCGGGACCCTCTGGTTCCCAGCCCGCGCTCAATCCACTGAGCTACACCAGCCAGGGCTAATATTCCATTTTTCTTTGTTATAGTTAAACTGTAATCAAATCAGCAATGTTTATCTATTATTACATGCTATAGTTAGTGGTATGCATTTCTATTTGACTTGTGAAGCCAGGAACTTTATGTTATTGAGTAATTGTTATTTACTATTTAATATAATGTACTTCTGTATAAACTGCTGTATATTCAGTAGAATATATATAAATATGAGTTAATTTTATTGAGTTGGCCGAAAAGTCCATTTAATTTTTTCTGTAAAATAAAAGACACATTTTTCATTTTCACTAATAACTTTAGTGATTTAGATATTTTGAGTATGTCGGCTCTGTCCTGTGTGGTATAAAGTTGATTGTTCTCAATTAATGTCTCAACTTGATTGCTATCAACTTCAACAGTTCTATCTGTGGGGCATCGTCCAGCAAGAAATCTCCAGCAGGAAAGTTCGCAGACCACTTTTGACAGTTTAGATCAGTAATAGCACCTTCTCCATACAATGCAAAAATCTTTTTTATAATATTTCAGTTGCATATTTACTTTTCTTGAAATAATAAAATATAATATGCCAAAAGCATCATGTATTTCCTTCTATATCTTCAATATTAAAATGGTTACACTAAAATTCACCAATTTTGCTGTTTTTTTAAATGCATGCTCATATGGCAGCTGTCACAATACACTCTAACAAAATTGTTTTGAATGAAATTAAATACAACTAAGTGCTACAATTGCCATCCTATGGAAAAAAACAAATGAACTTTTTGGTCAACCCAACATTTTATTTAAAACTCAGGGGCAGTTACTTAATATTTAAAGTATCCTATTCAACAATCTACCTTCCAGAGACAGTTACAGAAAATGTTTCAAATATCATTATCTAAACTTGCACAAGCAGGTATATATTTTGCATACTATAGTTTAGAATTTCTTTGGTAAAATTACAAGTGTTTAATACACAAGATTGGCTAATTAGATGGATAAACTTCTCTGTGTCAGTATGAATGGGATATAGGATCTAGTTAGCTTAGATACTTAACATATTTGGAGCAACACCCTAAAACAAGAACTCCATTTGATAATATACTCCTTCATTAAATGGAAAATTCTAAACCCAATTCATCTAGAAAGTTGACTGATTCTGCAATCAGAATATTGTTGCATTTGGAGTGAATTTTTCCATGTAAGTACTTACTATTGAACAAAAAGGAAAATGAGTAAAGATTGCAACAAGCTGAGCTTCCCAAAATAACCAGTTTTGCGTATGATGATAATAAATGATTTTATATGTAGCAAAATATGGGTCAAGCATTAGATTCATCTTAACATACTAGCTGGAAGTAAAATAGGTAAGAAGAGCTACATAGCTCCCCTCTTCTCCCCAGATCAGAAACTATCAATAATCACATGAAAGGGCTTCATGATTTTGAGTGACCAGAGCTAGCTTAGCTCAATTTGCAACACAAATCAATAAAGGCTTACAAATAAGTTTTAAGCAAATATGATATCGCGTTTCTGTGCTTTGTGCACATACTGTTCCCTCTGCCAGACCTGTCTCATTTGCCATTGAGAAAACCACTTATACGTTCCCTGCTTTGTGATGACTTCCCTGACACTCCACTTACACTGCATCCTTTTCTGTTTGCTTCCATATCACTGTACTTACTTGACCCATTGGACTCTACCAGCTTTTATTAATATTTCTCATTTATTCTTTTCAATCACCCACTAATTTTATTTGAAAAAAGGAGCTGTGTCATGTTTATAATTTAACCACAGGACCTCACACAGTCTCTCACAAAGAGTAGGTATTCAGAAAATATTCATTGACAATTATATATTGCAAATTTTCTTCAAAATAAAAATGTATGTATGTAGAATACTGATCATTCCAAATAAGGTAGCTCCTCTACATACATTATTTCTCATGGGGTTTATCCTCCAATATATATAACTGACTTGTTCGCTTAAATTATTTTTCAGTCCAATCTCTTGAAAGTCATAAATTGTGTTTTATAAATAATTGACTTTGATTTTATGATTTTACCTGATATAATTAAATTGGAAATGTTTCACTTCAGTGACACTAATTTGTTGGCCCTGCTTTGTCCATGGATAAGAATCAGTTTAAGAAATACTTCCAGATTGCTATAGGAAGCAGTAATTTGCCACATCCATCATTTTCTGTCTCCTATGGAGCATAGTTGCCAGGGTTTCTAAATTAATATGATGAAATTTGAGGCAACTGTAATTACAATATTTTTCTCTCTTCCTTCATCCTTCTTCATCTACATCATTCCATTGAACTATATGAGAAAAGTAAATCTCGTGTTGTTATTTGCTAGCCAGTTGATTCATCGCGTTTCTCTTTCATCCTTAATTATAGTTATCCACCTTTCCCATCAGCAAAAGTAGAGACAATATGTCTTTGGCTCTTTGACACCTTTTATTTCCATGCAATGTAAAGCTGTTTATAACATGTAGGTTATCAATCAGCAGTTAATGAGTGAACACTTACCAAATACAAAACATAATGGAGAATTTGATAGCTATAAAATGAGTTACCCAAGATCAGGGAGGTTAAAGTCCAGGTAGAATAATAAGGCATGCATTAAAAGCCAATAAAAATAAATATAAACATAGAAGACCAATGATGATGAAATCCTACATATGAAGTTTTAATACTCATCTTTGAGGTTCCAAGGGGGTTTCATGAGATACAAGGCATTTCAGATATGAGAACTTGATGAACAGGTAGTTACTGGCTAAATGCAGATGATTTTAGACAAAGGGAATGTCATGAAGAATGTAAAGGTAGGAATGAAGAAAGCATATTTTAGAGCAAGTGAAAGAGTTCATACTCTAGAATACAGGGTTTGTGTAGGTGCATAAAAAGAGATGGACTTGTATAAACTTGGCAGAGTTTTGTGAGGCTGGAGACATTGATGGCTCTCTGAATAAGTAACTGACTTCAGGACAGGGATGTTTGAGAGATATCTTCTCTAACCTCACTTAATTTTTTAAAAGTTCCTTCTAACATTACCAACATTATTGAAATATGATTTACATAAAACTAATTGTACCAACTTTGGCGCTTTGACATCTTTTATTTCCACACAGTGTAAAGCCGTTTATAACAGGTAGGTCATCAGTCAGCAGATGAGTAAACACCTTCCAATTGCAAAACACAATGAAGAATATGATAGCTGTAAAATAAGCAATTTTATGGGTATAGTCATTGAGTTTTGAAAAATTTATATACTATATATTCACACAAAAATCAAGATACAGAATATTTCCATCATTCCCAAACTTCTTATATGCTTTTTTTAATCAATCTCCACTTATCGTCATTGTAGATTAGTTTGTATTTCCTATTTGCCAAGTTTTTTACTTCAGATAGTCCTTGTAAACTCCCAAGAAATATTGATATTTTACTATTTCTACTTAAAAAAAATAAAAGAAACAAAATCTTAATCTCCTAATAAGAAGAATTAACAAAATATGTAGGTGGAGGGAAACTAGTGACATAATGAATTCTAGAGATCATACTGAATGATCAGTATTAAATCAATTTTGGTTAAATTTGCTTATGTCATTGTTTTATTTGAATATTAATTAAAATCTTGCCTATTTATTTGTGTATTAATAAAAATAATAATGTCATAAATCTGGCTAGTAAATGAGCAAAACTGCTATTATCTGTTTTAGACATTTAATTAACATTAATTTTTAATTAACATTTTCTCTTATTTTGTACCAAACTGTTTATTTTGAGCTTCCAGTATTGCCAGAAACCATTTAAAAGCTTATCTAGTTTTCCCATCTGAAAAAGCAGAATCTTTGAGAATTTATGTGCTGAACTTACAAAATAGCTTGCATTCATACATTTTCTAGCCATTTGAAAACATTTCTAACAGATATCTTAATACTTTCAGGTCTTCATAATGTAGTTAATACCCTTGAAATATACATATCACAATCCTCTCTACTCATACCACTTATGAACATGTGCATTTTGAAGAAACTTTTCATCTAGATTTTTCTTCATTCCTAGCATCAGAAAAAAGTTGGAGTACTTCTCTTTGTAATACAATGAAACCTTTATTATTAGTGACTGGAGGAATAAGAAAGGTAAGATACTGTCACAGTAATGGAAATAGATTTTTTAGCATAGTATCTTGTATTGAATTGATAAATTATGATATAAAAGGCAAATGTAGACTATAAAATATAAATTCAGCTAAGATAGATCCAAAAATTGATTGTTTCAAGAAAATTTTTGGCTAAGTATTAAATAGTTAGTATGATTTTAAACTTGATCTTTATAGGGTATGGGCCAAAATTCACAATGCCTGCTAATAGAACTCCTAAAATACATGAAAATGAAGATGAAACATTAAATTAAAACTGACACTCCAGTTTGAATTTTTAAAAAGAGTCAGATTATTGTCCATATTGAGTTACTCTGACTTCCCCCCAACTGGATTATTCTCTATTGTTTTCATTTTTCCTTTGTCTTTCTTTCTTTTCTTATTTCCCCTGTTCTCTTCTATCACACTTGTTCAATGTTTCTCTGAGTTTCTCTCTCCTTTTACTCCCCTCTTTCTCAGTGTTATAGGATTTTTGGAATGTATGGTAAGCCATAATCATGAATTCATGATTATAAAAATAGAAATAAACATTGTTTATAAGAACTTCTAAATATGCACTTTCACTTACTGAGTTGAGGTATGGCTAATTAAGATTCTCTCTAAAGAAAGCAATAAATAGTTGTATCTTATACAGAGAGGTCTAGATAAACAAAGAAAAAACCCCACTGGAGTATGTTTCTATTCAAAAATCATTGTGAGAACAGTTTAAATGAATATTCTAAAATAGAGTTATAACAATTGCTACTGAGTACAATATAATTTTGCAATGTATTGTTATTCCTAAAATGTTATATTAACTCAAAGTTTTTTCCCTTACTCTTCAGGGGTGTCAGACTCATTTTCACTGGGGGGCCACATCAGGTTCACAGTTGCCTTCAAAGGGCCGAATGTAATTTTAGGACTCTATTCATGTAACTACTCCTTAACTAGGGGCAAAGAGGGTAGAAATAAGGTGCCAGGCCAGATAAAACAAGGTGGAGGGCTGGATTTGGCCTGCGGGCCCTGTGTTTGCCACCTGTGCTCTACCTTATACTGATTATTTGGGTTATTTTCCAAATTAAAAAAAAATGTGAGTGTCTACAGATATTAAGAACACAGATGTTTTGTTATTTTTCTCTTAACGACATAATTTGTAGATTATAAATATGTTGCGAATCATTTCAAAGCTGTGAAGACTTCTACTTTGCAACTATATGTATCGATATCAACTTATTGCCCATTTCTCTTTCCTCACAAATATAAGAGTATGGTTGTACTGGCTATAGAAATTAGTCAAAATGGCTTTCGTTTACAGTTGTCCCCCTCTTATCCATTAGGGATATGTTCCAAGACCCCCAGTGGATGCTGAAAACATGGGTAGCAGTTTTTTTCCTATACATACCTATGATGAAGCTTAATTTATACTTTAGGCATAGTAAGGGTTAACAACAATAGGCAATGATAAAATTAGATAAGAGTATAATAAAACAACATATTGTAATAAAAGTTATGTGAATGTGGTCTCTCTCTCAAAATATGTTATTGTACTCTACTCACTGTTTTTCTTGTGATGATGTGAGGTGATAAAATGCCTGTGTGATAAAATGAAGTGAGGCAAATGATGTAGACATGTGATACAGTGTTTGGCAATTATTGACCTTTCGACCATACATAAGATAAAGGATCATCTACTTTGGGTGATCCAGGATTATTGAACCATGACTTTGGCATATCTAACTTGTCAACATTACTACTCTTGTGCTTTGGGCCATTATTAAGTAAAATAAGGGTTGCTTAAACATAAGCACTGTAATGTATGACAGTGAATATAATAACTGTGATGGTTACTAAGAGATTAATGGGTATCTACAGCGTGGATATTCTAACCAAATGAATGATTCACATCTTGGGAAGAATGGAAAGGGACACCCAGAAGATTTTATTATACTGCTCAGGGCAGAATTCAACTTAAAATTTACTAATTGTTTATTTCTGGAATGTTTAATTTAATATTTGCCAACTAAGGTTGACTGCAAATAACTAAAATCATAAAAAGTAAAACTGAAGGTAAATGAGGGGACTACTATACTAAATTTAGTTCCATTCAGTGCTTGCTTTATTAAGATCCATTGGTGTCCACTGGAGCAGAAGTGTTACTTACTCTATGATTCTTAATCTTCAAATTGGAAATCAATATTGATACTCTTCTTAAGAACTTTGGTGTTTGGCTCAATATAACAAAATTTAAGTGTTTTACTTCCATGTTGGATGCCTGCATAGAAGGAATTTTATAATAACCCAATATGGTTATTGTAATATTCCACATTCACACATTCTTATATCTTAACAATGAGGGAATATTTAAAAATGTAATAAGATATGTGGACATTTGTACTTTTGTGATACTGAAAACATTACATTAATGAAAGAGATATACGCATAGTAAATTTGATCATGAGGAGACAGACAGAAGTAGAGAGAAACATTCATCACCAATATCAAAATACAAGAAAATATAAATCCAAGTACCACCAAAAATCCTGCATACTAAAAAAATAAGATGAAGTTATGAAGAGTAGTACCAATAAGTTTAAAAACCTAGATAAATTGAATTAATTTCTTCTAAATACACTTTTGTCTATCAAATTGACTTAAACAGAAACAAAAAAAAAATAATAAAATGTATATTGAATAAATATAATCAATAATTTAAAATGTCCCCAAAAGAAAACTTTAGGCATAGATGGCTGCATGGTTGAATACTTTCAAACATTTAAGTTAGAAATACTAAGAATCTTCAACAAAATTTTCAGAAAACAGGAAAAGAGAACACTTCCCAACTTGTTTAATGAGGCAGACATAATCCTGCTACTAGAGTCTGCAAAGAGAATTACAAGAAAAGCAAATTACAAGTTCATATCTCTCATGAACATAAACACAAAATCCTTAAGCAAAATAAAATAAAATCGAATCTGTTGATTTTTGAGAAGGATAATTTATCTGACCAAATGAGTTTTATTCCAACTATCTATCTATTTATTCATCATTTATCTATCATCTATCAGCTATCTAACCCTTTACATAGATACAGAAAAAGTGTATAACACTTCAGCCATATATGATTAAACTCTCATACTTAATACTTAATCTTATAAAGTGTATCTAAAATAAAGAAAAACTATAACATATTTTAATATTAAAATATAATATTAAAGCTATACTTAAAATGAGTATATTTACTCTGATCTCTTTTTTTATTATACTCTAAATATTATGTAATAGAGTAAGCAAAATAAATATTAGGTAAAAGAAAAAAGTGAAGCTATTTTTATTTGCATGTGACAATTTGTTAACTACACACTCCAAAATCAAACTAAACTAATGATTCAAACTAATAAGTGGATTTTTAACAATCATTTCATTAAAAAATCAATATGCAGAAATCAATTATATTTATATATGTTAATGAAATTCTAATTGAGATTAAAAACAGCAATTATATGTATACATAAATATGTACATAAGCACAAAATTGAAGATTCTAAATTATTATTGAGTAAAAATAAAGCAGAATAAAATAATCAGTGAGATATATGCATATTTTGAAAGATTCATCATTCACTGTTGCTGATAATATCTCTCCCTCTCTCCTATTATCTTTCTAGAACTCTTATTTGGTTTTTCAATCTCTTAGAATTTGCTTATAGTTTTCTTATATCTTCTATTTTCTGTGTTTTTGTTCTGGGAAGGCAGCTATGCTCACCACTATACCACCAACGCCACTGTGTTTTTGTTCTTTTAATCTACTTTCTGGAGCATTTCTTCAATCTTTGTATTAAGATTTTATTTCTGCTTTAATATTTTTATATGCTTAGAGCTCCCTTTTGTATTCTATATCTTGAAAAAAACAAAAACATATATTCTTAAGCATGTTACAATGAATGTAATAAATTATATTATCTAAGAACATAATAGACTTTTAATTTTTATTTCCTAGTTCTTTTAATGTCTCTTGTTTCCTCCAAGATTTGTTGTTTTATTGACTTTCTTATTTTTACCTCCATCATTTTTTTAGGGCCTTTTTTGAGTCCATGGTAATCTTTGGTTGTCTGCTCATATTTAAGATTGTCACTAACAACAAATTGGAAGCTCTGAGCCTATGACCTTTGCTTTTTACCATGGAATCTTATTCTGGAATTGGGGGGTGGGAGATGGGAGATCTAGCT